>JAAOMT010000639.1:29526-73246 GCA_016748015.1 Geosiphon pyriformis | reverse complement strand
ACAATCAAGAATTAAAGAATAACTTATATCGCAACAGTAAAAAAAAAGCCTTCAGTGTAACAGTGACATTATCACACAAATAGAATTGAGGAACTCACGAAAGACTGATTGCAATTAAAGCGGGATATCAGCAATTAAATATAACAAGAAAACCATCCCGTAACAGCACAGCTTAACAAGCAGTTGATTTTTGCATTGATATAGTTACAAAAATCACTTTCTGTGATGGTGGTTTCTGCTGATATTCCTAAATTTTTTCGAAAGTATTGAAATAATGCTCTTCTATATAAGGAGTGGTCTTTTTCTATTGTTTCAATAGTCACCACTTTTGTGTATCTCTGGAGTGCTCTGTCTCTGTAGATTTATAACTTCACAGAAAGCACCAAATGTTACAGGTAAACTTGATGGGATATGGTAGTAATGTTTGGTGCTCTATTTTTGGGTTATCTTTCAAGATTGTCTGCTTTTTTCACTGTGTCAGTGTTATCAGTCTCTAAAGATCTATTCCTAGATGTAAATTTACCTGTTGAGTTCTTTGGTTATAAGGCACAGAGTTTGTCTTTTGTCAATTGCAACATTTTCTGTAATTGTAAGTTTTTTTTTCTACACTAACAAGCACAGTCATTAGAGTCTGGTGTTGTCTTTTCACCCTTCTGGTAAGCTACCAAAATAATGTTAATATCCAAAATTTAGAGAGAGCTTTCTTCTTTTACCAGGCTATCACAAAGTTTATTCCAAGACAGTCAATTTTTCTATGTTACCATTCCAAACAAAAGAAGAAAGAAAAAAAAAATAAAGAAAAAAAAAAAAAAAAAAAAAAAAAAAAAAAAAAAAAAAAAAAAAAAAAAAAAAAAAGAAAAAAAAAGAATTAGTTTTCATCAATCACTGTGATCAAGAGCAATTGGTCCAAATCGTTAAGATTTGAGGTATTTATGCTAATGGCATTTGTTCTAAAACAAAGGTAGAAAATACTGATTTTGATTTTTAATTGAAATCTGTAATATTGGCAAACATAAAGTAGTAAATTGGATTTCTTTTTGGTTTTTGATATTTTATTGTATTTCGGACTATGGATATATAATAAATATAATACAAAGTAAAATTAATTGCTAACTAATTGTCTTTTCAACTTTTACAACTACTTGCTTTTATACATTCTTTTGGTTTTACAGGATTGCTTTTAATTGCTTCACTATTGCTAGCTATTGTTCACATTTGCTTTGTATTACCTCGAGTTGTACTGCATTTTTTTTGTTACATTTCTTTGTCATGTTTTTTCCATAGCTTTTTGGTTTTTCTACTTGGGTAACATCACCATAGGTTTCTAACAACTCTACTTTTTTTTGTTTACTTTGAAACAAGAGTATTGCTAATAGTGTTTTTATGTTTGATGTGAACATACCAGCTAATGAAATGTTGATAGTGCTTCCAGATGTATGGTAATATAATAAATAGATTAGGGATTCAACTCTTTGTTTCTTCCAAGTTGGTAGTTGTATTTCTTTTAGTGTAGCTGCTGGTGTTTGTAGTTTTCTTTTGCCATTGTTGGTGTAAATAATTGGATATTTTGTTGGGTGTGATTTTCAATTTCTCAATTAATTTTAGTAATGATTGATGTAAAATTATGATTTATTAGTAGGCTGGTGTTTTGAATTAGTTTATTGTAAAAATTTTCTTTTGTTGATTTAGTATCTACTTGTGCTTCTAGAAAATATAATATCCTTTCATTAACATAGAAATTAAAGGCTGATTCAGCTGATAGGTGATTGTTGGTTAATCCCAAATATTGGCAGTAGTTTTGAAATAAGAATTTTGCAAATTTTAAATGATTTGTTCCTATTCTTTCTGATTCTGCCACTTTTGAATGGTGGTTGGTTAATGCTGGTTTTCTGTAGAATTATACTTTATAGAAAGCACCAAATGTTATAGTTGATTATTTGGAGTCTCAAATCAAATAACAAACCTGTAACTTGGTGCTCAATAGCTAATATAATTGGTAATATCTGAAAATTTTGATGGATCTGAAAGTTTTAATAGATCTGAAGATTTTAGTTTGAGTTTTTTGTATAATGAACAGAAATTTAACAGCTGATGTTTGTGACATTTTTTAAGTAGTTTTTCTAATTTTTGTCTTCAGTATAGTGGTGTTAAAGGTAAACTTGGTGGAGTATAGTGGTAATGTTTGGTGCTCTAATTTAGTATTGTAAGGTTGTATGTTTTTCACAGGGTTGATGTTTATTAGTCTCTAAAGGTCTTTTCTGGATGAAAATTTACCCATTGAATTCTTTGGTTATAAGGCATAGAATATTGGTTTTCACTGATTGCAACTTCTTATAATAGTGAGCTTTCTTCTCTGAGCTAACAAGCATAGTTATTAGGGTCCAGCATTATCTTTTCACCCTTTTGGTAAGCTATCAAGATAACATTAATATTCAAAAACTTAGAGAAAGCTTTCCTCTTTTACCAGGCTATCATGAAATTTATTTTTAGACAGTCAATTTTTTTATGTTGTCATTCTACAAAAAAAAAATAAAGAAAATAAAAGAAAATAAAGAAATAAAGAAAATAAAATAAAAAATAAGTGTCCTGTCAATAGCTGTGATCAAGAATTATTGTGCCAACAGATTAAGTAGTGAATATTAACATAGATTTAAAGAATTAAAGAGATATTTTATTAATATAATTCTATTTTGGTTGATAGCAACTATCCTTGAAAAGAGAAGTATTTAATAATTATGGTCTGTAAGTCTAATTGACTCTGAGAGTCTAATTGACTCCTAAAAGTCTAATTTTCTCTCTGAATGTCTTTTTAATTTCTACAGCTACTCGTTTTTATACATTCTTTTTGTTCTACAGGATTGCTTTTAATTGTTTCACTATTGCTAGCTATTGCTTATTATTGCTAGCTATTGCTCGTTATTGCTAGCTATTGCTTGTTATTGCTAATTATTGCTTGTTATTGCTAACTATTGCTCGTTATTGCTAGCTATTGCTCATTATTACTAGTTATTGCTTATTATTGCTAGCTATTACTTGTTATTGTTAGCTATTGTTCGCATTTGTTCTGTATTACCTCGAGTTGTATCATGTTTTTCTTGTTACATTTCTTTGTTACATTTTTCTATAGCTTTTTGGTTTTTTTACTCAGATAATATTATCCCTCTCTTTTTAAAATTGAGCTCCTGCAAAATCATCTATTTTTCTCTCTTGTTTCTATGTTGTTGCTATAATTTCTATTGCTATTTTTAAATCTGTTTTGGTACATGAATGGTGTTTTTAAACTATAGGAGTCTGTTCAAGATATCTAATTTCAAATCTTGTATTCATATTATGTGCACATTCAGCCATAATGCCCTCATTATTATCACTGAATTGAGTTAATTCCTGCTCTATTGTAAGATCTAGAAGTGTAATATATTGTTTGGTGTTTGAAGCAGAGTTTGAATCATTGTTGTTATTGTCAGTGGAGTTTAAATCATTGTTGTTATTATCAGATTAAATTTTCCACTCTATTGTTTTTCCACTTTGGTACAATATAAAAGTACTTTCTCTTCAATCTTGAATTCAACTGGTTTATCTGGAAGTTGGTTATTATGTCTTTCTTTTTGTTTCTCTTGTAATTTTTGTATGTTATCAGCTGTTCTTTGCTGTTTGTTCTCTAGAGTTTCCATTAGATTATATGTTCTTCTCAATAATGTTTCTTGGAAATTTTCTTTTGTTATTGGTTCAGTTGGATATATGTTGACTTCTATCTCTACTGGTAATATTGCTGTTTTACCATATACTAATTCAAATAGTATTTCTTGTATAGTATCTTGTTTCATTGTTTGATAAGCAAATAATACTGATGATATAAACAAATCTCATTCATCTTGGCTGAACTTGGTGATAGCTTCACATAATGTCCTGTTGAATTTTTTGACTAATCCATTGGTTTGTGGATGGTATGGTGATGATAATGGTCTCTTAATTTCGAATCTCTGACTTAATTCTGCTAATGTTCTATTCACAAAATAAGTTCCTTGATCTGATAGTAATTTTTTTGGGCATCCATATCAACAAATCAAATCTTAATGAACAAATTTGGCAACAGATTCTGCATCTGCTTTTTGAATTGCTTTTGCTTTTGGCCATTTAGTGAGATAGTTCATGGCTACTGCAATATATCAGTTGTCTCTACTGGTGATTGTTAATAATTTGACTAAGTCAATTCCAATGCAATTGAATGGTTGTCTCACTTTGATTGGTCTTAATAGTTTACTGGATTTTGTTTCTCCTCTTTTTTGACAAGTATTACAATTTTGAACATATTGGATAATGTCTGGATACATTGATGGCCAATAGTATTTTTTCCTAATTTTTTCTATAGTTGCCTTTTTATGAAAATGTCTTACTGTTGGATCTAAGTGTATGTTAAATAATATTGTCTCTTTCTTTGGCTCTGTAATTATTCTGGCTAATTGATCTGGATTTTTTTTGTTTTTCTAGTAAAGTATATTTTAGTGGTTAATAAAATATTTTGATTGTTGTTTTATGTTGTTTTGTTCCTTTTGAGATAATTTCTTCTTGAACAATTGGGTATTTATATAGTGTTGAAATTGTTGGTATTTTTGTATATTTATCTTTTGTTATATTTTTGAGTTGAAATGTTTTCAGATTTGTCTCATTTGTGACAACCCATCAGCATTTCCATTGTTTTTTTTCTTTTTATAATGTATAGTGTAAGTATATGGTGATAATGCTATTTTCCATTTTGATTGTCTTTTGTCTCCAAATTCCTGTTTATAAAATACTGTTAATCCCTTGTGATCTGTGTATACATCAAATTTCTGGCTCAAGTATTTGCTCTATTTCATGACTGCCCAATAAATTGCTAAGTGTTCTAATTCTGGTGTTTCATAATTTCTTTCAGCTGGAGTTAAACCTCAACTGGCATATGCAATTGGATGTTTTCTTCCATCTGGTCTTTTCTGTAATAATACTGCTTCTAATGCTTGGTCTAATACATCAGTAGTAATAATGAATGGTTTGTTGTGATCTGGATAGATTAGTACTGGAGCTTGTATAAGCTTTTTTCTTAGAATATCAAAAGCTTTTTGTTGTGCTTCTGTCTATTCATATTTCACATTCTTGGTTTGGAGATGATTGATTGGCTGGGCTATTTTGGAAAAGTTTTTGATAAAGCATCAATAATAGCCTGTGAATTCCAAGAATAATTTTAACTCTGTCACATTGATTGGAACTGGAAAGTTCTTGACTATCTTTATCTTTTCTGGATCTGTTTTGATGTCATCTTTGCTTACTATGTGCCCTAAAAAGTTCAATTTTGTCTTGCCAAAGAAGCACTTATTGGCATTTAACTTTAGCTTTGCTTGTTGTAGCCTTTCAAACACTTGTTGTAGATGATGCAAATGATTATTGAATGTTTTGGAGAACACATTGGTGTTATTTAAATAAACAACTATTGATTTCCACAATAAGCCAGTATATACTATTTCTATTAGCTGTTGAAATGTTGCTGGTGTATTTGTTAAGCCAAATAGCATCACTTCGAATTCAAAATTTCTTTTTTGTGTTGTGAATGTGGTCTTTTCTTTGTCCACTGAATCCATGGCTACTTGTCAATAACCACTATCTAAATCCAATGTTGAGAACCATTTGTTTCTACCAAAAGCATTGAATAGTTCTTGAATCTGTGGAGTTGAATAGTTGTTTCCACACATAACTTCATTAAGCTTTCTGTAGTCCACGCAAAAGTGGATTTTCTCATTCTTTTTCTGAACAAGTACTACTAGTGATGACCATGGGCTTATTGATGACTGAATTAGCCTGTTGTTGAACATTTGGTTGATTTCTTAATGAATGATCTCATGGCTGGCAAGTGGTACTCTGTATGCTCATTATTTTATTGGCATAGCATCTCCAGTTTTGATCTAATACTAAATGATATCAATTCTGCCAAATTTATTCTCATTGGTAAAGATGTTATTGAATTTGTTGAGCAGCATCTTTAGCTGCATGCATTGGAGTAGATCTAGATTCCTCATGTTTATTTGTTCCAATCGTTCTGGTTGGAGCAAATAATATTTATTTTATCCATATATTGTTTGTAATGTGATGTCAACATAACCACAAAGCTGTAAAAAGTTTGGAACAGGGTTTGGTGGTTGGTCCTCTATTTCAGTAGTTAAGTGTCTTATAATAGTTCTTTCTGGTATCTCTATAACCTTTCTGGTGTTATTGTAGATGGGAATTTTGATGCAACTATAATTTCTGGCTGGTATGTAAAGATAGATGAGTCCAATTTCTCCTAATTTACAATGTGCTGCTTCTGCTTCAAAAATCTGGTTCTGATTCTTTACTTTCCTTTCTATGACTACCATATACTGGTTATATGGTGGAATGGAAATTGGTTGACTGGTGGAGATAATTTCTTTCTTGTCAATAATCTCTTCTTCTATCATATTAACTGATATTTCTACTCTATCTGTTGATCCAAATCCCTGTATCCCTTTTGCTGTTATTCCTAATTTTTTCCTATTTCCCACTAACACTAACTGAGCTATTTTGACCAGAGGCAGGAATATTGCCTGCACTATTTTTTTATTTGGCTCTATTACATAGGCCTTTTCTGAATCATTTTGTAGCATAGCAATGATATTTTCTATATATCCTGCGTCAATTATTCTTCCTCTGATGTGGATTCCCTTTTTCACTAAATTACTTCTAAAAGCTAATTGAATCATTGTAGTTGCTAGTATTTTTATGGCAATTTTCAGATCTATGTAGATGTGTGAATATGGTTCCAATTTAATGGCTTTTTTTCCTGGATATCTCAGATCAAACCCTGCATCAGTATTATGCACACGTTCTGGCATAATATCTTCATTATTGTTACTAAACCACTTTAGCTCTTGCTCTTTGGTAAAATCAGGAAGCACTATAAATGTTTCAGAGTTTAAATCTAAGTCCAAATTGCTGTTATTTTTGTTGCCATATTAAATGGAGCTAGAACTGGTGTTTTTGTTATCATTGTTGTCAGAGTTTGAATTGGAATTGAAAATTGATTCTGATTTCAATGCACAGCTGCTGATTGGTTTGATTTCCTCTGAAATTGTGTAGATCATGCGTGGTGGTAAATTGTAGATAAAGTTACACTTGTCACAATACTGAAAGTCATATGGAATCAAACAATGATTACATAGTTGAGTGTTTAGCTGTACTAAATGCTCTTCCTGTTCTTCTTTTATAGGTGCCAAAGTTTGATAGTGTTCATGAATTTCCTCCAGTTCTAGAAGATTTATGACTGGTTTTTTGTCTCAGTCAAGTTCTACAGGTTCTGGTGGGTTGTTTTTGATTTCTCTGATCTCTTCAGGCAATGTTCTCTTAATTTTGGCAATGACTCTTTGCCATATTTCATCATCATTATGTAGACAACCATCCAGACATCTTACAGCTCTTCTCCAGACAGCTTCTATTGGTGTTTTTTTCCTAACCCAGTCACTTATCAGAATTGTGTATTGACACAATTCATCACAAGTTCCTCCTTGACCAGAAATGTTGTTCCATATTCCTTTGTCAAGTAGTGTTTTTCCACAAGCCAGACAGGATTTGTTGTCTCATTTCCCTTGCCTTTTTGGTCATCTAAACCATTCTATGATGCACAGATAACAATAAAACTTGGTTGCCACATGGTATTTCTTGTCATTGCCACAGCATGTGCCTATTGATGACAATTTTTTGCTGCAATTGATGCATATAAGCTTTGGCCGACAATAGTTAGTTGGTAGTGATATTGTGTAGTTATAAGAAATGTAAAGAGTGGTTGGTAATAATTCTTTTTCTTTTGCTTTTCCTTTTCTCTTTGTTTTCTTTTCATGTTGTTATCCTATGCTAGTATTGGTGGCAGCTCGTTGTGGTCATTATTGGCCCAGAAAACTTGATACACTTCCCAAGTTGGTTTCTTCTCTTTTTTCTCAAATTCAATGAGTAGTGCTGGCATGTTGATGATCTTAAAGTGGTCACACGTGGCTGGTACACATGTATGTTGACCATTTTGGCTGAGTTGAAGCTCTTGCATTGTTTAATCAAGTATGGTGTTTGTTTTAGTGAGCCAGTCATTACCAATTAGGGCTTGGTATTGAGTGGCTTCCATTACCAAAACTTTGATAAGGACTATAATGCCATTAACTTCAAAAAGGAAGTTGTTAATCTCATCAATAGGAATTTTGGTTGCTCTATTGGCTGTGATAATCTTTGCATTGGCAGCTTTGTTAATTCAGTGATCTAATTGATCTATGAGTTGTTTGGTAATAATGCTGCCAGCTAATCCATTATTCAGGATCAGTTTGATATATTGACCATCAACTTTGGCATCAGTATACATTATGGTTATTGGTTTGGTGTCCAGAATGGCTCCACTAAATAATGGAACTGATGTGATTTCCTCAAGTTCAAATGGAAATATGGCAGCAAGTAATTTGTTCTCAGTGCTGGCAGCTGGTAGAATGTTGCTGGTAAGTGGCTTCTGGTTGGTTTCTTGTTCGTTGGATGCAGTATTTTCTGGAGTAACCAGAAGACTTAAGTAGTTCTGGGAACTCGGGTTTTGGTTATACCTGGTTTTTGAACTCTGCTGACATGATTCTGATGGTTGATTTGATGAACTGAAAATCAGTTGATGTACTACCATTGTCAATCTCCAGTTTTGTTGTGTTATTCTTGATCTTTGGGTTCTGTTTTGAGATAAGTTTTGTGGTGGTGTTTGAATTTGTTGAGGTTAATAGATTGTTGAGGTTTGCAATTAATATAGTATTAGTGGCTGCAGCTGATAGATTGCTTGTGGCTGTGGTTGATAAATTAGAGCTTAATACACTAGTGGTTAATATAGTGGTTGCTGTGTCATTAATAAGTAAATGGATTAATATTGCTCTTGATTGGTATAATGATTCAGAGTTTGAAATCTACAATCAGGGTTTTGATATTGATTTTTTGATTATGGGTTATTATACACTCAGCAGTCAGCTCTAAAATGTTCTTGTTTACCACAGTTGTGGCAGACACACGTTTCTTGCTGCCACCACTGATTGGAAGATATTGGAAGACATGACTGATTTTGGAAACAATTGGCATTTTCTTAATTACTGCGTCATTGTAGAGGTTGATAGATTGGGTGATTGTCAGCTAAATATCCCTCTAATTTCTAATTAATGGAATTACTGAATTGTTTTAGTTTAGAATCCAAGTCAGATGATCCATTCATTACTAAATTCACAGCTTGGGCGTGATTGGCTTTTAACTCAGCAGTTTCAAAATCTCTAGCATAAGTAACTATGGTAGGAAGGTCTACCAGATACATTGGATATACTTATTGGAGGATGCTGCTGCATAAGCCTCTGATGTTCTGATTTAAGATTTGTGGTGCTATAAAGTAATCAGCTTAGATAGCTTGGATTTGACACAGATTTCTGTGGAAACGTCCCAAGTAAGTGGTAACTGCTTCTGTGTCCCCTTGTTTTATGGTGGTAAAAGTACTTGCCAGGCAGTTGATGCTGTTATTATCACTGAAATATCTTAGGAATTCTATTTTAAATGCATTAAAATTTTGGGGTTTCTGGGCCAAGCTATAATATCATAAGTTGGTGGTATCCTTTAAGAAATATAGGATGACTTGCTTGTTCTTGTGTCATCCCAATTATTTGTGGTGATGACTTTGGCGACATCATTAATCTATGCTTGGGTGTCATCCTCTTTGTTGGTGAACTTCTCAAGTTTTACAATTGGTACAAAAGCCATTGGTGCAATTGGTTGCTGTTATTGTATTGGTAATTGAAGCTGTTGTTGCAGTTGTTGAATCAGTTGCTGGATAAGTTGCTGTAGTAGTAGTTGTGCTATTGAATCAATGGGTGGATGATCAATAATAATATTTGGAGGTAAGTTCAGCTAATTGATTGCTTCGGGGTTTCAATCATTCTGATTTGGCTGAGCTTGAAAATTCGGAGTTTTAATTTCCAGATTTTCTTGATTTGGATTTTTCAGAGTTTGAGCATTCAAAATTCCAAATTCTGGGTTTTCTGGAATCGGGTTTTGGTAAGTAAATTTCTGATCCTCAGATTCTTCTTCCTTTTCTTCTTGTTCTCCTTCCAATTTTGTGACTTCTTAAGGACTCACAGTTCCAAAATCTGGTTGAGGTGGTGATGATTGAAATCCTAATGGTGTTGGCAATCATGATTTAAATCCTTTAAAATATGTGCTATATGGTCTTAATAAGTCTTTTTTCCTTTGTTTATTTTGAAATGGAAATCATCCAAATGTTGATGTCATGTTTGATGTGGACACACCTGTTGATGCAATATTGATAGCACTTTCAGAAGTATAATGATATGATGAATTAGTAGGTAATTCAACTCTGTGTTTCTTTCAAGTAGGTGGTTGTATTCCTTTAGGTATTACTGTTGATGTTTGTAGTTTTCTTTTGCCTTTACTTGTGTAGGTAATTGGGTATCTCTGTTGTGTATGATGTTTAATTTCTTTATTAATCTTAGTAATGATGGATGTGAAATTATAGTTTGTTGGTAAGCTGCTGTTTTGGATTAATTTGTTGTAAAAAGTTTCTCTTGCTGATTCAGTATTTGTTGCTGTTCCTAATAAGTAAACAATTCTTTCATTGACATAAAAGTTAAAGACTGATTCTGCTGATATGTAATTTGGGATTAATCTCAAGTGTTAACAGTAGTGTTGAAATAATAATTTTGTAAATCTTAGATGGTTTGCTCTTACGTTTTCTGATTCTGCCACTTTTGGATGGAGTTGTTGGTGCTGGTTTTCTGTAAGATTATACCTCATAGAGAGCACCAAATATTACAAATGATTACTTGGGATGTTAGAGTAAGTAATAAAACCCATAACTTGGTGCTCAAAGCTGTTGTTAATGTTGGAAATCTGAAGATGTGTTTCTCTGAAGGTTTTGATTGAGTTCTTTGTATAATAGACAAAGATTCAGTAGTAATAGTTTTATTTGTAGCTTCTCAAAACCACAGTTTTGTCAATTTCTTTCTCAGCTTGATGGCCAGTATTTTTCCTGGTAAGCTATCCTCAATCGAGTATCCTACCCTTATTTTTGGGTTTTTTATTAGTGCTATATTCTGACGTTAGTACCTCTGTGTGATAATCCTCTTTAATAGAGTTAGTAATAACAACAAAAAATAAAAGAAAAATAAAAGAAAATGAAATAAGGAAATAAGTCAAGGTAATGAATAAGTTAGTATTCCATTAATAGTCGTGATCAAGAGCTATTGTTCTCATGTGATTAAGTATTAAGTTTTATCAACATGAGATGTTGATAGTAGAGTGTGAATTGAGATAAAACTAATTATTTATTTGATGATTGTGAATTAAGAGGTTGCTTAGATTAAATCTAAACTAGAGAGGTCTGTTTTTTCTATTTCTAATATTATAGCTATATATACATAATTTGGGTTCTACAAGATCACTCACATTTTTAAGCAATGTGCTATGATTTTTTTGAACAATGCTCACATTGCTGAACAATATGCTATGTTTTCTGCCAATGCTCCATATTGCTAAGCAATGTAATCATGTGTTAAATACTGATCCCTTATTGGTCTATTTTTTTTATATGGTTTTCTCTACCTATTTTCTATAAGTAACAATGTGTTTTTCTCTTTTTTGATTATGTATTATTTTTCTCTTTTTTAAGTATAACAATGCCATCAACACATCTGGTTTTTTATTTGACAAAATTAACTACATTGAATAATTGTTTAGCAAAATAATAAGCATTTCCAGATATAATTAACTATAATTAAAAAAGAATTAAAAATTAAAAATTTTAATTATAATATTATAATTAATAATAATAAATTTTTTTATATTATTAATTTTTTAATTAACTAAAATATTAAACAAATTTTTATTAATAAAAACAAAGTTTAAAATTTTTTTAAAATTGTTTTAAGTAAAAATATTTACAAAAAAATTAGATAAACTTAAATTTAAATACTTCTCAAAATTAACTTTGTATTATTTTTACTAAAGTTTTTATTATTATAAAATTACTTTTATTAATAATTATAGTAATTATATTATTTATTATAATATCTTAAAAAACTTTTTATAATAAATATAATTATATATAATTTAATTATTAAGAAAAATAACATATTTTTAAATATTAATTTAATTACTAAAAATTTATTAACAATTTTAATAATCTTAAACAAATATCCAATAATGTTTTATTAAAATTTATAAAACCAAAATTTTTATTAAACCAAAATATTTTAATTTTTTAAATTTATGTTTAAGTTAAAAATTATTATTATTTTTAATTAATTTTGTTATAATTAAAATAATATTACCAAATTTTTTATTATAAATATTATATATAGCAATTTTTTAAATTAAATTATTTATAAAAAAACAATAAATTTAATACATTATCTTAAGAATTTTCTTTATTTATTAAAAAAACTTTGGTGTTACTAATATTATTTTTTTAAAAATGGTCAAAAAAACCAAGAATTCCAAAAAATAAAAGCAATTATTCACTTTTGCTATTATTATACTAAATTTTTTTGTAATTTTAGATAAAATTTTAGATAAAATTTCTATTATATTATTTAATATATTATCTAAGATAGACCAAAATTAACTATTAACTATATTGCCAAATATGGTTTTTTTTGACAGATTATTACTAATTTTAAAGCAAAACAATAATTTTTTGTTAAATTACCTGTTTTTGGAAACTGGTTTGATTAAATAAAAATTAATTCATCTTTTCTGCTGATTTTTGGTGCTGTTGCTAATAATTGAAAAATCATTTTTAATTATTAAAAATTTACTAAATGAGAAGTCTTTACTTTGGTGTCTAATGCTACTTTTAAAATTAAATTGACTTATATTAAGACTGTTTTTTAGTCTGTGCATAGTTTTTTGAATATTAAATTAATATTAAAAAACAATATAAAGCTTTTTTGCATATTAAATTAATATTAAAACACAATATAAAGCTTTTTTGCATGGAATTTGCTTTTCAAAAATTTTTAAATACTTTATTTTTAGTTGAGCTTACAAGTTTTGTTCACCTAACTACTCTTAAAATTGCCAAATATTTGGTGATTTTTAAGTCTAATTCTTTTTTTGTTACTGTTGTTTTGTATAATATGCTTTTAGATATGTTTACTGCTAATATTAAAATAATACTTGATGTTTTTAATAAAATTGTCTGTATTATACTAAAATCTGTTGGTGTTTAATAATATGTTATTGTTTATTTTAAAGAACTAAATACTATTGTATTTACTTTAAATTATTAATTAGTATTAGTAAGCAAGAATAGTATTAGAATTTTTTCTTTGGTTAATTTTTTTTCTGGTTATATTGTTTTTAAGATTAATAATATAATCTTTTAAATTGGTAATTAGACTTGTTTTATTTTTTGTTTTTCTAATTCTGGTCACTATTTTCGGTTTGCTTTGATTATATTTAAATCTTAATCTGATTTAAACTGTTGTTATAAGTGATTATTTGAGTGGTTGAAATAAATAACAAACTCATAACTTGATGCTTAATAGCTTGATAGTATTGGTAATATTTAAAAATATTGGTAATTTGAAAGTGCTGGTTGAGTTTTTGTATAATAAACAGAGATTCAATAGTAATATTCTTTGATAATATTTTTAGTTTTTTTTCCAACTCTCAAGTTGATGTGTTTTGGTATCTATAGCCTCCTAGAAAATTTTTCTGTCAATTTTTTTTTTCAGCTTGATGGCTGGTTTTTTGGTAAGCTATTCTTAAATTCTAAGTATTTATTTTTATTTCTGGGTCTTTTACCAGTCTTTTTGATGTCAATAATTCTATGTATTTAATTCTTCAATTAATTAGTAAACACAACAAAAAAAAGAAATAAAGAAAATAAAAAAATAGAAAAAAAATAAGAAATTAGTATTCTGTCAATAACCATAATTAAGAGCTATTGTTCTAATATAATTAAGTATTAGATGTTATTAATATAGAGTATTAATAACAGATGAATGATGGAAATTTTCAATCAAATGACAATAACATAAATTGAATAATAAAATGTATATTTATTGAATATTTTGGTAAATTTACTTCAGTTAATATTAACTATCTGTGAAATAAGAGTTTAATTAATAGATAAGAAAAAGAATACTAACTAAAACTGAACTGAATTTTGTTTTTTCTTATTTCTAATATTACTGCTATATATACATAGTTGGTGTTATATAAAATTCCTGAAATCTTGCAATTTTGGGATTCTGGAATCCTGCAATTTTTTATGAAAAATTCTGCAATTCTGCAATTCTGCAATTCCTTTAAAAAAATTTTGGAATTCTTCTATTATTATGCCTACTTCTAATTGGCTATTTTTTTAACTATGATATTTTTAATTTCTATAAATAACATTATTCTCTTCTTTTTAATATTGAGCTCTGTTAAAATTTTTTAAACTTTCTAGCTTTTTTTTTTGGATTAACTTCATAGCTTTTTTTTTCAGAATTGTTTTTGTAATTTTTATTTGCAATTTTTCAAATTAAGCATTGATTAATTTTTTTAATTGATTAATAGTTACAGTATTTATTGTTGAGTGTAATAATATTTCTAATCTGTTTTGAAATCCTATCTGTAGTCAATAAATAACTCTTACATATGTGAATAAATTATTTTTTCTAACAAGTTGTTTAATTTGTTGTAGTTAAGTTAGATCAAATTTTTTTTTGTTTTGTTAGTATATAAGTTTTTGATTTTTAATTGTGGTTCTAATTAATAATAACAAAAGTTCTTTGAATTTTGTTGTATTCATTGGTTCTAATTTTTTAAGATCAATTTATCTTCTGGTATTAATATTTTTGGATCTTTTAATGTCTTTTCTATCTTTCTCATTATTTTATTTACTGTATTCTCAGAAGTGTAGTATTTAGAATATTGTTTTTTAATTTGGTTTTTTTATGATATTTATTTGTTTTTGTACTGTATTATGTGTTTATTAATGATAATTTTTAGACTTGATTTCTGTTGTTAAATTAGTTATAATAGTTGTTGTTATTACAAGTGATTATTTGGGATCTTAAAGCAAATAACAAACCATAACTTAGTGCTTAATAGCTTGATATAGTTGGTA
This sequence comes from Geosiphon pyriformis, assembly GCA_016748015.1. Classification (NCBI taxonomy): domain Eukaryota; kingdom Fungi; phylum Glomeromycota; class Glomeromycetes; order Archaeosporales; family Geosiphonaceae; genus Geosiphon; species Geosiphon pyriformis. The sequence goes on along the minus strand of JAAOMT010000639.1, from coordinate 58,080 downwards.
ATATCTGAAAGTTGTTTGTATTTCAAGGGTTTTTTTTTGGATTGGAGTTTTTTGTATAATAGACAGAGATTCACTATAGTTGGTTTTGGTTGATTTATCAAGTTATTATCTCAATTTCTGTTTTTAATGTGGTGGCTGGTTTATTTTGGCAGTTGTGCTCTTTTGATAAACTATCTGTTAATTTATAAATCTTATATCCTTATTTTTGGGTCTTTTACCAGACTATTTGTGACATCAATAACTCAATGTTTTTATTTTTTAATCAATTAGTCAACAACAAGAAATAACAAAGCAAAATAAAATAAAATAAAATAAAATAAAAAAATAAGCTAAAACAATAAATGTTAATATCTCATCAATAGCTGTGATCAAAAGCTATTGTTTTAGTATGGTTAAATATTAGCAACTATTAACATGAAGAGTTGATAGTGAAAAGTGAATTGAGATGGCAAATAATTATTTATTGATTTTTGTAATATAGAAGGTTGCTTAGATTAAATATAAACTAAGAGGTTTTGTCTTTTTTATTTCTAATGTTACTGCTATATATTGACACTTATAAAAAAAACAGATATAGAAAATAGTAAACCAATAAGAGAGTAGTAGTTAGCATATGAACATATTGCTCAGCAATATGAAACAATATTAGAAAATTAGGGCACATTGCTCGGAAATATAAGCAATTTCATAGAACATAAATTAGGTATATATAGCAATAGCATTAGAAGCAAAAAAGACAGATTTTTTAGTTTAGATTTGATCTAAGCAACTTTCCACATTACAAATATCAATAAATAATTATTTACTATTTCAATCTATTTTCCACTATCAATACTTTATGTTAATAGTAACTAATACTTAATTATACTAAAACAATAGCTCTTGATCATGTCTATTAACAGGATACTAACTTGCAATTGCTTTGACTTATTTTTTTATTTTTTTTTTATTTTCTTTGTTATTTCTTTTTTGTTTTACTAATTAATTAAGGATTAAAAAGCACTGAGTTACAGACATCATAGAGACTGGTAAAAAATCTGTAAAACAAGAGTAGAGAACTCATAGATTTGAGGATAGCTTACCAAGAAAATTACTGGCCATTATGTTGAGAAAGAAATTTGATGGAATTGCAATTCTGGGAGGCGACTAAAAAACAATTATTGAATCTCTGTTTATTATACAAAAGACTTAACCAAAATCTTCAAATCACAAAAACCTTCAAATACAGTTAACCTTCAGAAATCAACATCTTTATATCAATTAAGCACCAAGTTATGAGTCTGTTATTTGCTTTGAGACTACAAATAATTATCTGTAACAATATATATAATTGAGATTCCTCAATTTCTTGATTCTTCACATCAGGAATTCTGGAATTCTGGAATCTTACAATTTTTTGTATGAGAATCTTGAAATTTTTGGAATTCTGCGATTTCTCTTGAGAGAAATCCTAGAATTCTATATCTACTATGGCTACTTCTGATTGGCTAATTTATATACTAATATACTTCTTATATTTTATAAGTAATATTGTGTAAGTAAATAGATGCTGTTAGTAATTTTCATCTTTTTTTGTTGTTTTGTTATGCTTGCTAATTTTTTATATACTGTTATAATAAATCAATTTGATGTATTTGCTTTAATGATGATAATTGGTTTTAAATCTTATGGAATTTTATTTGGTTTAACTACTATTCCTTATACTCCCAGTTGTAAAATATTATTGATAGATGATAATGTTATATTGTAATATAGTTTTAGTCAATTTTTATGTGTTGTTTTAGCTAAAATTTTGTTGTTCTATCTTAGTTTATAAGCTTTATTTTTTAGAATTTCTTCAATGTGAAATGATTTGTCTGATTTAGAGTCAAATTTTTCATTCCATTGTTTTTTTGCTTTGGTATAATATAAAAGTACTTTGTTTCCAATTTTAAATTCAATTGGTTTATCTGGTAATTAGTTATTATGTTATTTTTTTTGTTTTTTTTGTAATCTTTGAATGTTATTAGCTGCTTTTTATCTTTTGTTTTCCAATATTTCTATTAATTTATACATTCTTCTTAGCAATGTTTTTTAAAAGTTGGCTTCTGTTATTGATTCCATTGAATATGTGTTGATATTTATCTCAACTGATAATGTTGCTGTTTTATTATAAACAAGTTTAAATGGTGTTGTTTGTGTGATATTTTGTTTTATTGTCTAATAAGCAAATAATACTAATAATATAAACAAATTCCATTTGTCCTGGTTTTTTTGGCTGATTTTTGCTATTGCTTTTTAATTAAGTCATTTGTTTGTGAATAATATAGTAATAATAATGATTTTTTGATTTCAAATATTTAACTTAATTTTGTTAATGTTCTGTTTACAAAATAAGTTTCTTGATCTGATAATAATTTTTTGAACATCTATATTAACAAATTAAATTTTGGTGGATGAATTTGGCTATAAATTCTGCATCTGTTCTTTGAATTGTTTTTGCTTCTGGCCATTTTGTAAGATAGTTTATAGTTATTGCTATATACTAATTGCTTTTACTGGTTATTGTTAATGGTCTGACTAAGTCAATTCCAATTCAATCAAATGGTTGTCTCACTTTAATTGGTATTAGTGGTGTTACTGGAGGTTTTTGGTCTTTTTTTTTGAGTGTTGTTAATGTTGATTTGCTGTGAATTCACATTCTTAGAAAGTAGTTGGACCTCCAATAACTGAATTTATCTTCAAATTATCTCTTATAATTTGAACTGCTGGGCTTATAAGTAGAATGGCCAATTCTATGCCAGTTACTTTATGTAGTTACGTTGTAATAAATATCAACTCTTTTCCAGGAATTGCTCATCTGGAAGCTTACTAAAGATGTGTAGTTATTTTGCTGTAAAAGTCAACTCTTCTACAGAAATCTTGTCTATAGGCTACCCTAATGATTATGATAAGAAAAGAAAAGAAAAATAAAAAAAATGTAAAAAAATGTGATTTTATCAAGAGAAACGTTTTATATTTGGGCCTAGAGTCACTAACAGATTACTGAAATTGGTAGCTAATCAATTTCAAAACGTTAGTTGTGTTGAGAAAATTTCAAGTGTAATAATTTTAAGGATTTGGTTTTCGAATATTTAATTTTTATTTGAATGTGTAAAAGGTAATTTGTTTTAATTAAGATATCTAAAGTAAAGTACTATAATAAGATACTATGATAAGATACTATGAGAATATATATTTTCTTGAAGAGAGAAGCTCTTTTTTTATACAACTTGTTGTAGTACTAGTCTTTGAACTTGCACTTTTTCTCTTTGCTACAATTTGGGTAAACTAAAGATACATTTTAGCGAACTACAAGTTATTTCACTGAACTATTGATTATTTCGGCCAATTTCCATTAATTTCGACGAATTTTGACTATTTTAAATGGTTCAGGGTATTGTGTAATTTGATCATCTTAATTTCTAGAGTACAAATCGGATTATTGATTGAGTAATGATATTTGATAATTTGATTAAATAATAAGTGATAATCGAAATAATAATTAATAATAGAAATTATGAGAATAATTTTATGCTAATTAATAGCTAAATTCTACTGATAACATAATCTCCTCCTCAAGACTGAGCTCCGTCAAAGTCCAAGTACTATCTGTGATATTAAGATAGTAGTCCAAGATAATTGAAGTGATCTGGTCTGAAAATTGTTGAAATTTCAGTTTTGTGAGCTTTCCAATGTATTAAATCTTCATTGGATGGAGTATTGGATTTTGTAGGACGTTTTCACAAGTGTTGAATAAATTATAGAGTCTAACTGCTGCTCTAAGTTTGTAGTAAGTGTTTGTTGATCCAGCTGCTATTTTGAATTCATTGTGAATTTGTTTTTGTATAGCCTCAGGAGTGATGTTGGTTGCTTCAAGTTCCAGTTTTCATTCATAAAGTGGTTTTCCAATACAAAAATATCTATATATAAGTGTATATTCATTGTTCTGTTCATTAAAAAATAGTAGAAGTTTTTGTTGAATTGTGGCATTTGGTGGAATGTCAATAGGGGCAATTAAAAGGTTTTTTTTCAGTGCTTGCTTCAAAAGTTCTGGTAATTGATTTCCAGAGTAATTTTTTGTTTTTCTTTTATAGAGGTAATAATTCTGAGAATTATTTACTACTGGAGCTGTAGTTTCTTTCTGAATGTAATTAATTTGACTTCCATTAATTGTTATGAATAAGTCAGGAAATGTTTTCAAAGCTAATATTAATTTTTGAAATATTTGTTGGATATTTCAAAAATAATCATGATAAAAATGGTTGATTAATAAAGAGAATAAAGAAAATTATTTTTGGATATGGGGTTTTATTTGTTTTTGGGTTTGGATATTTCTTGTAATTATTTACTATTTTTGTTTTTGTGTATTATTAAAAGATTATTGTAAAATTATGTTGAATTAAGTGTTCAAGTTTGGTTGTTGTTCTATTATAATTATTGGTTCTAAATTTCGAGGAATATCTTTAGGATTAATTAAAGAAGAATATGTACCAATTTGTGAAATTAATGATTCAGGATTGTTTCTGGAATAATAGTATTTCAATCTATCTCTATGTGCAACTTTTGCTAATACTTTGTCATTAAGTCTTAACTTGTATAATCCATTGCCTAAAATTTCGTGAATATAAAATGATCCATCCCATTTATGTTCAAATTTTCAATTTTATTGTTTTTTAGCCTTAGTTCTGTGTAAGAAAACTTTATTGTCAACTTTAAATTTGTTGGTAACTGATGGTAATTTGTTGTCATGTCTTTCTTTTTGTAGGGCTTGAAAGTGTTCAATATGAGTAGCTGCTATGTGTCTCTTTCCTTCTAATGTACTAAGAAGAGTGTTTCTTGAAAATTTTCTTTATTGATTGATTGTACTGGGTATGTTTCTACTGTGAAATTAATTGGTAATGTTGCTGTTCTTCCATAAGTAAGATCAAATAGTGTGTGTTTCATAGTATTTTGTTTTAGTGTTCTGTATGCTAGTAACACTAATGGAATAAAGATATCTTATTTCTGCTCAAAATCTGTTGAGACTTTGGTTAAAGATTCACACAATGTTTTGTTGAAATGTTCTACAAATCCATTTGTTTAAGAGTGATAAGATAATAATAAGAGTCTTTTAATATTGAATCGTTCACAAATTTCTTGTATTAAGTTGTTTACAAAATGTGTTCCTTAATCTGATAAGAGTTCAATTGGGCATCTATGTCTACAAATAATATCTTCATAAATGAAATTTGCTACTAATTTTGCATCTGCTTTTTATATGGCTCTAGTTTTAGACCATTTGGTAAGATAATCTACTGTAACTGCAATATAACAATTTCCTTGGATTGTGATAGGTAATGGTCCGACTAAATCAATTCCAACTCTGTCAAAAGATTGTCCAACTTTGATTGGATTTAAAGATTCTGTGAGACAAGTTTTTTCTTTTCTTTGACAACTATCACAAAATTCTATATATTGTCAAATGTTTTTTTGCATATAGGGCCAAAAATAATGTTCAAGAGTTCTTTGAATTGTTTCATTTCTTTCTAAGTGTGCTGAAGAAAAATCTGTGTACATGTTGTATAGGATTGTTTCTTTTTTGTTTTTCTGTACTAATCTGAATGGTTGGTTTTAATTTCTACAATTTTTGTAATAAGTTTTGTTGTGATGAATGAAATATTGTTTGGATTGGTGTTGTAATCAATGTTTTTTACTTGGAAACCAATTTTCTGGTATGATAAGAGTCTCCAAATAGTTTTTAAAATTGTTGTAATTTTTGGAATCCATTGTTGTTTTGTTGTTTTGTTGGTAGTAGTAAGTTGTAGTGAATTTGTTGGTGGTGTTAATTTTGTCTCATTTTTGAAAGGCTATCAACATTGGTATGTAGTTTTCCTGGTTTATGGTATACAATATATTTGTAGTCTGCTAGGAAGTTATTTCATCAAGACTGTTTGGCACTTTGTTCAGTTTTCTTTTTATTGAGCCATTTGAGGCCAATATTGTTAATTATTATGTCAAATTTTTTTCCATTCTTCAAGTATTGTTGAAAATGTTTAATAGCCCAAATAACTACAGCAGCTTCTAATTCAGTTGAGCCATATTTGAGTTTTGTTGGCTTGAGTGTTCTACTAGCATAAACAATGACCTGCTCCTGGCCATTTTCATTCAATTGTGATAGAATGGCACCAAATGCTATGTGTGAAGCATCAGTGACTAATTGAAATTGTTTATTGAAATCTAGATAAGCAAGAACTAGAGCTGTTGTTAATTTTGTCTTGAAGATTTCAAAAGTTTTTTGTTGTTCTTTAGTCCATTTGTATGGCACGTTTTTGTTGATAAGATAATTGAGTGGTTTGGCAATTTTTGAGAATTCTTTTATGAATTTTTGATAGTAGGAGACTAATCTTACAAATTCTTGTAGCTCTGTGGTATTTTTGGGGGTTTGAAAGTTTTTGACAGCATTGATTGTTCTAAAATTTGGTTTGATTCCATCTTTACTAACAATATGTTTAAAAAAGATTAGGCTTGTTTTTTCAAAATGACATTTCTCAATGTTTAACTTTAATCCTGCTTTCTATAATTGTTGAAAAACTTCTCGCAGGTGAATAAGATGAGCTTCAAAGCTTGGTAAGTACACATTAGTGTTATTAAGATAGACAACTACTGATTGTCACAAGAGTTTTTCATATACAACATTCATGAGTCATTGAAATGTTGCTGGTGCATTGCAGAGTTCAAAAAGCATAATATTAAATTCATAGTTTCCTCTTTAAGTGGTAAATGCTGTTTTGGATCAATCTTTTGGGTCCATTTCGACTTGCCAGTATTCACTTTTCAAGTCTAAAGTTGAGAAAAACTTGGCTTTTCCTAAGACATCTAGCATGTTATCAATTCTTAGAAATGGGTAGGCATTTCCAATTGTTATGCTGTTGAGCTGATAATAATCTACACAGAATCTGATTTTTCCGTTTTTTTTTTAACAAGTACTACTGATGAGGCCCAAGGACTTCTTGATAGTTGAATCAATCCGTTATTGAGCATTCTTTGGATCTCTTCTCTAATAAATTGGTGGCTAGCAGTAAAACTTAATAGGCTTGTTGTTGTTTTGGTAGAGTATCTCCTGTGTGGATTTAGTATTGGACAATATCAGTTTTTCCAAGGTCATTGTTGTCTCTTGCAAATATATTTGCAGATTCAGCTATCAATTGTTTCAATTGTCTTTGTTTTTGGGACTCTAAGAGACCTATGTTGATTTGAGAGAGTTTTTCTTCCAACAGATAATAGTTTTCAGTAGTAGGGATGATGTTTAGATTTAGAAGTAGTATATGTCTTATAATTTCGATAAAATTAGAAACAATTTAAGAGTTTTTATCTTGAAAAATATTGCTGTAGATGATTTCAATTTCTAATTTATTTAATAAGACAATAGGGTAATTATTGGGGTTGTAGAATATAACTTGAAATTTTTTTATTCCTTTGGGAATATAAACGTTTGGGATTGAAATTTCATGCTTTAAACAGATTTGTTGGATAGTGGTGGGTTTTGAGCAAGTGTAGATTTTGTGATGTTCTCCAAAAAGTGAAATAGTAATTGGTTGGGGAAGTTGAAGAATCTGATGAGATTTATTCTGTGTATTGAAAGCTATATTTACTGGCACTGTAAATCGTCCAGTTGAACCAAAACCTTGTATTTTTTTTATTTTTTCCCAATTGTTCTCTGTTGTTAACTGATTGTAAACCCGAAATGTTGATTAGGAATAGGTAAATTGCTTGGGCAATCTTTTCAGCATGTTTAATCTTAAATAATTAGTCTGTTTTATTCTGCAACATGATAGTAATGTCTCCAGTATATCCTGCATCTATAACTCCTCTTCTAACATTGATTTTTTTGCTTGCCAATGATAATTTAGATGCAATTTGAACTATTGCTCCAGATGGAATTTCAAAAGCGATTTTTAGGTTGATTTTTGTCAAGAACTTTGGTTGGAGAACCAAAGTATCTTTTTCTGGGTATTTTAGATTATATCCAGCATCAATCTTGTGTGCTTTTTCTGGTCTAATTCCTTGGTCATGGTTGTTGAAATATTTAAGTTATAGAGGTGGTTGATTTTTAAGAAAATAGATGAGTGTGGTTGGTAGTTTTTCTACTAGTTCAAATACTCCAAATTCGATTTTTTTTTATCATTCTCATCTGGCAGAGGAATGCTAAGAGCATAGCATTCTAAACACCATTGGTCATCACAAGACATAATACATTCTTCATATAATTAAATGTTCATTTGCTCTAATTATTGAATTTGAGCTTTTTTGGTTGGATATGTATAATTTGTAATTTGGTGGTATGTTTTTGCTTCATTTTCATAATCAAATCCAGCTAATTCCATGATATACTCAATGTATTCAGCTTCTTTCATTTGGCAGACATCTTTTTGGGTGGCTCTATTGATTAATGCCATTGCTAAGTCAAAAATCATTTCAGCATCATAAGGATAGTAATACAGTTTGTTAAGAGCACTGTTGTATGCTGCATCAAATGGTGTTTCTCTTCTAACTTTTTTCGAAATTGATAGAACATATTGACAGGTTTGATTACATACTCCTCCCCTCATTGCAACATCAATCCAGTTGTATTCTTCTGATAGCATATCTCCACATGTAAGACAAGGTGTGTTGTCCTATTTTTTACTTCTTTTTGGGAATTCAAATCGTTTTCTATGGCATGCTTTGCAGAAATAGCAGGTGTGAGTTTCATATTTCTCTTCTGGAGAAATACAGGCTCTCATAGATAAAAGCTTTTTTTTGCAATCTTTGCATTTTAGTGGAATGTATAGTGCTTCTTTTTATGGTTCTGGTGTAAAATATCTAACTTTCTTCTATCTTCTTAATTCTTCAAAAATCTCTTGTTGTGTTTTTTCAGCCCAATTGGATGTTAATCCAAGAGCCATGTAGGTTTCAGTAAGTGGCATTTTCTTCTCTTTCTCAAATTTGAACACTGGGACTTTTTCTGACCATTTGTTAAAAGTATCACAAGTTGCAAGTACTATAGTGTATTGTCCTTAATATAAGATTTTGAGTTCCTGAGTTTCCCAGTCTAAGTTTGCATTGGCTTTGAGAAGCCAATCATTTCTGACAAGAACTTGGTATTGGGGTGCATCCATAACTAGAACTTTGACTGGAATGATAATTTTATTAATGGTGAATAGGAAGTTGTTAATTTCTTCTACTGGGGTTTTTTTCATGCCATTAGCTGTAACAATTACAGTTTAGACTGGTCTGTCAACAGTTCTTTAAAGCTGTTGTATTAATTGGTAGATAATAATACTTTTGGTGGATCCACTGTCTAGAATTAATCGGATGGGTTTTCCTTCTACTGTAGCTTTAGTGTACATGGCAATAATAGCTTTTTGTTTATTAGCTGCTGCATTACTAAGCAAGAATAGTGATTCATTTGCTTTAAATTTGAATGGAAATATATTTGAGAGGTTGGCATTTTGGGCAATTTGAGCTGGTAGAATGGTATTGTTAAAAGGATTTGATTTTGGTGCTATAGCTTTACCTTTAGAAAGTGCAGTTTGTTAAAAATTTGATTCTTTTTGCATTGTTAAATAACTGGGTTGAGTATAAAACTGAGTGGGTCTTTGTTGAACAGAATTCCGAGGAACTAGTTGATTATTGTGGTTAAATCTGTTGTTGTCTTTTAAAAAACGGTTTTGTGGTGTGAATTGGTTTTGTTGGACCAATTTTCTGGCTGGTACTTGATATTGTTGAGTGGGTGGTGTTTAATATTGCTGAATTGGTAAAGATTGCTGATATTGTTGCTAAATTGATTGTAGAGCTGGTTGATAGTAACTGTTTTGATTTTGTGGTCTTGGTGAATAATAAGTTGGTGGTAGAGATTGGTAGTAAGATTGTTGTGATGAAGGGTAACATTGATTACTTCTGTTTTGTTGGTTTTTTTGTAATTTTCTACAATCTTGTTTCCAATGTCCTGAGATTCCACAATAATAACAATTTTAAGGTTGGTTGTTGGGTGGTAATCCAAAGTTGTTTTGGTTGTATTATTGTGGTAGTTGATATCTTTGTAGTTGCTGCTGTTGTTGTTGGTTTGTAAAGTAGTTTTCAACTTTTTTTGTGAGTTGGTCTATCTTCTCTTCAGCTGCTGAGCTGGTTTTTTCAATAGCTAAGTTTACAAGATTGGTGTAGTTTGCTTCTTTTATTGCCATTTCATAGTTCTTAACATGTCTAATGGCAGTTGCTAAGTCTGCTGGTACATGTGGATGGACTTTTTTAATCAATTTGTCTTTTAATCCTGCTATAAATTGATCCAGAATCTGAGCATTGGAATAGTAGTCATTGGTTTCCAATTGTCAAATTCGTTGAAAAAGTTTCAGATGTTTCTTGTTTGATATTGTAAAAGCAATTGCAGAGAATAATAGAAGTGTTGTTGTTAATAAATTGTTGTAAAAAAGCATCTTTGAATGCTTGCCAGTTTTCAAATAGTTCTTCCAAATTTTCAAACCATTTTTCTGCAGTTCTTTGGAAAAAGTATGGGATTGCTTTGAGCATTCTAGCTGCATTCCAACCATTTGCATCTCCTGTTTTTTGAATTTTGTCAAGCCATTTTTGAGGGGTGGTATTATTGTCTTTGCCAGTGAATTCTGAAATTTTTGCAATATAAACAGTTGCCATTTCTTCTTCTTGTTTTGATTCAGTTTTTTCACTTTCCAAGTTTTCTGAATAATTACTTTTGTTTTCTTGTAAGTAATCAATAATATTAATATCATTCAGTTTTTAGAAATTTGTAGTGTTGGTTGATATTGGTTCCTGCTGTTGAATAGAATTTCTAGGTGACTGAAAATCTTCTGGTTTGGAGAAACAGTTAAGTGGTAAATTTGGTGTTTGTGGTTGAGCAAGTGAAATTAGAAATGGTGTAATAGAAAGTGGTAATTTGACACTGGTTTCTTGTTCAGATGTTTGCAAGTGTTTGGCAATTGTCTTAGGTAATATTGGAGTGTTTGGAGTGGTTCTTGAGTGTTGTTTCACTTTTTGTTTGTCTTTGTTGCTTGTTTCTGGTTCTGATTTAAAGTTAAGAGAGTATTTGGACTGTACTGGGTATTTTTCTTTACAATACTCAATAATGTTAAAATTAAGTTTTTGAAAAAGTGTTTCACTGTTTAGGTCTTCTGTTTTTAATTGTGAATAGTGCATTAAATTATTGTAGAGATTGTTTTTAACTTCTGAAATGTTGTAGTTTCCAAAAAAATAATTGTTGATGCAGTTTTCAAACTGATTTCTTGACAACTTCAATTCCATCTGAAATGTTGAATCTTTGCTTACAGTGACTGTAAATTGACTGATAATACTCTAGAGTTGTTGTATCTAATGTAATCACCATTTTGAAGTTGTTATTGCTGTGTTATTTCCGTGAGAGAGCACCAAATGTTACCAGAGGTTTTTGGTCTCTTTTCTTGAGTGTTGTTAATGTTGATTTGCTGTGAATTTATGTTCTTAGAAAGTAGTTGGACCTCCAATAACTGAATTTATTTTCAAATTATCTCTTATAATTTGAACTGCTGGGCTTATAAGTAGAATGGCCAATTCTATGCCAGTTATTTTATGTAGTTACATTGTAGTAAATGTCAACTCTTTCCCAGGAATTGCTCATCTGGAAGCTTACTAAAGATGTGTAGTTATTTTGCTGTAAAAGTCAACTCTTCTACAGAAATCTTGTCTGTAGGCTACCCTAATGATTATGATAAGAAAAAAAAAGAAAAATTAAAGAAATGTAAAAGAAATGGGATTTTATCAAGAGAAATGTTTTCTATTCGGGTCTAGAGTTACTAACAGATTACTGAAATTGGTAGCTAATCAATTTCAAAACGTTAGTTGTGTTGAGAAAATTTCAAGTGTAATAATTTTAAGGATTTGGTTTTCGAATATTTAATTTTTATTTGAATGTGTAAAAGGTAATTTGTTTTAATTAAGATATCTAAAGTAAAGTACTATAATAAGATACTATGAGAAGATATATTTTCTTGAAGAGAGAAGCTTTTCTTTTATACAACTTGTTGTAGTACTAGTCTTTGAACTTGCACTTTTTTTCTTTGCTACAATTTGGGTAAACTAAAGATACATTTCGGTGAACTACAAGTTATTTCACTGAACTATTAATTATTTCGGCCAATTTTCATTAATTTCGACGAATTTTGACTATGTTAAATGGTTTAGAATATTGTGTAATCTGATCATCTTAATTTCTAGAGTACAAATCGGATTATTGATTGAATAATGATATTTAATAATTTGATTAAATAATAAGTGATAATTGAAATAATAATAATATATGCTAATTAATAATAAAAATTATGAGGGTAATTTCATGCTAATTAATAGCTAAATTCTACTGGTAACAGTGGTTTACTGGATTTTGTTTCTTTTCTTCTCTGACAAACATCACAATTTTAAACATATTGGATAATATTTGAATACATAGATGGCCAATAATATTTTTTTCTAATTCTTTCTATGGTTGCTTTTTTATAAAAATATTTTGTTGTTTGATCTGAGTGCATGTTGAATAGTATTGTTTTTTTCTCTGATTCTGTGATGACTCTAAATGGCTGATCTGAATATTTTCTGTTTTTCTGGTATAATATATCTTGATAGATAATAAAATATTTTGATTGTTATGTTGTTTTGTTCCTTTTGAGATAATTTCTATTTGAACAGTTAAGTATTAATATAATGTTGGAGTTGTTAATATTTTTGTGTGTTTATTTTTTGTTATATTTTTGGGTTAAAATGTTCTTAAATTTGTTTTATTTATAACAAATTATTAGTATTTTCATTTTTTTTCCTCTTTTTATAATGTACTGTATAATTAAATAGTAATAGTTCTATTTTCTATCTTGTATAACAGTTGTCTGCAAATTTTTGTTTCTGAATTGATGTTAATTTTTTGTGATTAGTGTATACATCAAATTTTTGACTTAAATATTTCTTCTATTCAATAACAGTCCAATAGATAGCCAAATGTTCTAATATTGAAGTTCTATAGTTTTTTTCAGTTGGGCTCAAGCTTCAGCTGTTATATGCTACTGAGTGTTTTCTTCCATCTGGCTTTTTTTAAAACAATACAGCTCTTAATGTTTGACCTGATATGTCAGTAATATTGATAAATAGCTTGCTGTGATCTGAATAGATTAGTACTAAGACTTGAATAAGTTTTTTCTCAAGATGTTGAAAGTTTTTTGTTGAGTTTTTGTCTATTTATATTTAACATTCTTGGATTAAAACTAATGAAGTAGTTGGACTAATTTGGAAAAGTTCTGGATAAAATAATAGTAATATCCAACCAAATTCCAAAAATGCTCTTAGTTTTGTCAAGTTGGTTGGTATTGAAAAATTTTTGACTATTTCAATCTTGTCTGGATCCATCTTAATGTTATTTTTGCTTATAATATGTTCCAAGAATTTTAGTTCTGTTTTGCCAAAAAAGCATTTGGTTGCATTCAATTTCAATCCAGCTTTTCTTAGTCTCTCAAATACTTGTTGCAAATAATGAAGATAGTTATCAAATGTTTTGAAAAACACATTGATATCATTTAAATAGACTATTACTAACTTTCATAATAATCTAGTATAGACAATTTTCATTAGTCATTGGAAAGTGGCTGGAGTATTCATTAAGTCAAATGGCATAATGTTAAATTTAAAGTTCTCTTTCCTGGTTGTAAACACTGTTTTCTCTTTGTTGGCTGAGTTTATGGCTACTTACTAATAACTACTGTCTAGATCTAATATTGAAAACCATTTTTTTTTTTCAAATACATTGAATAATTTTTGAATTCATAGAGTTAAATAGTTATCTCTATAAGTAACACTGTTGAGTTTTTTGTAATTCATGCAAAAGTAGATTTTTCCATTTTTTTCTACTGATAATAATCATAGACTCATTAATGATTGATTAATTCATTGTTTAATATTTTGTTAATTTCTTATCAGATAATTTTATGACTTGTTGGTGGTACTTGATATGTTTATTGTTTAATTGGCATAGCATCTCTAGTTTTAATTTAATGCTGAATGATATCAGTTCTACCAAATTTATTTTTACTGGCAAAAATGTTGGTAAAATTGTTGAGTAGTATTTTGAGCTGCATACATTGAAGTGGGTCTAAGTTTTCCAAGTTTATTTGGTCTAATTGTTCTGGTTGGAGCAAATAACATTTTTTTTGTTTATATATTGTTTGGAATATGATATCTACATATTTACAAAGCTGTAAAAAATCTGGAATGGTGTTTGGTAATTGGTTTTTAACTTCAGTGCTTAAGTATTTGATGATGGTTCCACTTAGTATTTCAATGGTGTCTTCAGTTGTATTATAGATGGAAATTTTGATGTGCTTACAGTTCTTGGCCAGTATGTAGAAATTGGTGATTCTAATTTTTTCTGATTCACAAATAATTGATTCTGCATCAAAAATCTGGAACTGGTTTCTTACTTTTATCTTTATTATTAATATATACTAGTCATATAATGGAATGAAAACTGATTGATTAATGAAAATAATTTCTCTCTTATCAATTGTTTTTTTTTTGCCATATTGACTAGTATGTTTATTCTATTTATAGATCTAAATCCATTTTTTCCTCTTCTTGTAATTCCTAACTTTTTTTTTTTCTACTGAAACTAACTAAGCTATTTTTACTAGAGATAAGAATATTGTCTGTATTATGTTTTTATTTGGTTCAATTATATATGAATTTTTTGATTTATTTTGTAGTATTGCAATAATATTTCTTATATATCCTGTATTAATTATTTCTCCTCTAATGCTGATTTCTTTTTTTGTTAAACTAAATCTGAATGTTAATTAAACCATTGTTGTTGCTAAGATTTTCAATGCTATTTTTAAGTCAATACATGTATACATATTGGGCTTCAATGTTATAACATATTTTTTTGAATATCTCAGATCAAATTTTGCATTAATAATATGCATGCATTCTAACATAATATTTTTATTATTATTACTGAATCATTTTAGTTTCTGCCATATAAATAGATTTGAAAACATGATATATTGCTTGGGTTTTAAATTGAAGTTTGAATTATTATTGTTATTGCTATAGTAAACAAAATTGAAATCATTGTTGTTATCATTGTTAGAATCTGAATTGAGATTAAATTTTGATTTCAATTCTGCTGTACATTTGCTAATTGGTTCTTCTTTCTTGGAAATCAAATAAATTATTTGTGGTAATAGATTGTAAATAAAATTATATTCATTACAATACTTGAAGTCACATGGTATTAAACAATAGTCACATAGTTAGATATTTAACTCTTCTAACTGTTGTTTTTGCTTCTTTTTAGTGAGTGCTAATTTTTGATAATGTTAGTGGAATTGTTTTGGATCCATAACATTAAAAATAATATCAAAGTTTGAGATCC
Source organism: Geosiphon pyriformis (assembly GCA_016748015.1). NCBI lineage: Eukaryota > Fungi > Glomeromycota > Glomeromycetes > Archaeosporales > Geosiphonaceae > Geosiphon > Geosiphon pyriformis. Next base: position 42,623 of record JAAOMT010000639.1, on the reverse strand, counting down.
AAATAATTTCTTTAAGTTCTGGTGAGTTATTTTTAATTGTTTTTATTTTTTTGAAGATGTGCCTTTGATTTTGGCAATTGCCATTCTCCAGATTTTGTTATTATTGTGTAAACAACTGTTCAAGCATTTTACAGTTTTTCTTCAAACAGCATTTATTGGCATTTTTTTTCTTATCCAATTGCTTATAAGAATTATGTATTGGCATGATTTGTTACATGTTTTTTCTTGTTGAGAAATGTTATTTCATATTTTTTTGTTTAAAAGAGTTTCCTCACAAGCAAGGCATGGTTCATTGTCCTATTGGTCATTCAAAATATTTTAGAATGCATGAATAACAGTAGTATCTTATTATTATTAGCCATTTTTTATTATCATTACAACATACACTCATTGTTGACAATTTCTTGTCACAATCAATGCAAACTAATTTGGGTTGATAATAATTTGGCTGGCTTTAAGTGGTGATAATATATGGTATATATGCAAAGATGGTTGCTTAAGATTTTTTTTTTCTTGTTCTTTTTTTTTCAGGTAAGTATTGGCAATAAATTGTTGTAACTTTTTTTGGTTCATAACACTTGGTAGACTTCTTAAGTGGGTTTTTTCTTTTTTTCTCGAATTCAATCAATGGATTTTAAATGGTGTTGCTTGGTTTAAAGTGGCTGTACATGACTAGTACCCTAGTACATTGACTGTTTTGGCTAAGTTGTAGCTTTTGGGTGTTTCAATTGAGTATGACATTAGTTCTGGACAGCCAGTTATTACTAATAAGAGCTTGGTATTAGGTGGTTTCTATTACCAATACTTTAATAAATACAATAATGCTATTGACTTCAAAAGAGAAGTTGTTAATCTCTCCAATAGGTGTTTTGGTAGTTCCATCAGCTATAATAATTCTGGTGCTAACAACACAATTAACTTGGCAGCCTAATTGGTCTATGAGTTGTTATATAATAATACTGTCTGCTAAACTACTATCCAAAATTAATTTGATTAGGTGGTTATTGACTTTGATATCTGTATACATGACAATAATGAGTTTTGATTCAAGAATAGTTCTACTAAATAATAGTGTGAGAACTAATTCTTCAATTTCAAAAAAAAATATTGTGGCAAGTAATTTGTTTTCTATAATAGTAGTTGATAGAATGTTGCTAGTTGGTATAAGTTGTTTTTGGTTGGTTTTCAATGGATTGGATGTGGCAATTTTTAAAAATATTAAGAGACTTAAATAGTGTTGGGCATTTAGGTTTTGGATATAGTTAGTTTCTGGATTAAGTTGTCATAATTTAGATTGCTAAGCTGTTAAACTAGAGATTGGTTGATACATTACTATTGCTGATTACCAACTCTGGCAAATCTGGGTAGTTCTCAGTCTTTGATTTCTATTTTGAAATAAGTTCTGAAGTTGATTCTAATTTGGTTGGAACTGATAAATAATTTGGGCTGGGGTGGTTGATAAATTACAAATGTTGGTGTCTGATAGATTGGTGGCTGATAAATTGGCTGTGTGATTTAAAAATAATATGGCTGATATTGGTATTGTTTGGGTAATTGATTACTGGTATAGTTTAGGATTTAAAATCTGTGATCAGGATTTCAATATTGATTTCCTGATCATTAATTATTTTCTTTGAAATAATAGTCTATTTTTAAGTGGTTTTGCTTATCACAGTAGTAACAATTATGTATTTTTAGTTGTTATTGCTAATTTAATAATGATAATAGATGTGATTATTATTAAATATGGTTGGAATTTCCTGGATTTTCACAATATTATAGAAATTGATAAATTGCTTAATTATTAGTTAAATATCTTTCCAATTTCTGATTGATTAAATTACTGAATTGCTTCAGTTTAAAATCCAAGTCAGATGATTTATTTATTACTAGATTTATGGCTTGGATGTAATTGGTTTTTAATTTAGCCAATTTGAAATTTCTGGTATGTATGACTATATCTTAAAGTGTTTGTGAATATAATGAGCATATATGTTGTAAAAAACTACTGTATAGGCTATGGATAAACTGATTCAGGATTTGTGATATTGTAAAATAATCAGTATTAATGACTTGAATTTGGCACAGATTTCTGTGAAAATGTCTTAAGTAAATGGTAACTGTTTTTGTGTCACTTTGTTTAATGGTAGTAAATGCTGTTGTCAAATAATTAATACTGTTGTTATTGCTAAAATATCTCAAAATTTTGGTTTTAAACATGTCAAAGATAATAAGTTTGTTGATCAAACTCTAATACCATAAATTGGCAATATCTTGCAAAAAGTATAAAATGACTTGTAGAGCTTTAACATTATTCCAATTATTAATAGTAATTGCTTTGACAACATTGTTAAGTCATACTTGGACATTGTTTTCTTTACTAATAAACTTTTCTAACTTGACAATTAATATATAGACCATTGGTACAAATAATAGTTGTGGTTGGAATTGTTGTTGTTAAAGTTGTGGTTAAGATTGTTGTTGAAATTGTTGTTAGAATGGTGGTTGTAACTGTTGTTGCAGTTTGGCAATTGGTACAACTGGTGGTGGGTTGATTATAATTACTGAAGATAAGTTTTGAAAAACAATAAGAGCAGAATTTGAATTATTCGAGTTTTGCTGAGCCTGAATAATTAGAGTTTAGAGTTTTGGGTTTTCTAGGATTGAGTTTTGATAATTAAATTTTTGATCTTTATTTTTTTTTTCTTCCAAATTGGTTATTTTCTAAAAACTGATAGTGGTAATCAATATTCTGATGACATAATTGGTTACAAATTAAATCTCTTAAAATATTCATTGTAGATTTCCAATAGTTTAGTTTTTCCTGTTTACTTTAAAATGGGATTCTAGTTAATGGTAATTTCGTAGTTAATGTGAACATATCTGCTGATATTATGTTGATAGTACTTCTTAAAATATAATAATATAACAGATGAATGGATAAAATAATTCTTGGTTTTTTCTAAGTAAGTAGTTGTATTCTTTTTGGTATTTCTGCTGGTGTTTGTAATTTTTTTTTCATTGTTTGTGAAGGTAATAAGAAATTGCTGTTTGTGTGTTTCTCAATTTTCCTATTGATTTCTGTGATTATTGAAGTAAACAAATAATTTTGTGGAAGTATGGTATTTTAGAATAATTTACTATAGATATTGTTAAGTACTGTTTCCGAATTTCTTTGGTCTCTTAAATGAAACTAAATCTTTTTGTTGACATAAAAGTTAAAAGTGGATTCTGCTGGCCAATAGTTACTTGTTAATTTTTAATGAGTTTAATAGTGTTGGAATAAAGTCTTTATGAATCCCAAATAGTTTGTTTCTGTTTTTTCTGATTCTGTTACTGTTTTTGATAATTGCTGTTAATGCTAGTTTTTTGTTAGATTATACTTTATAGAAAGCACTAAATGTTACAAATAATTATTTGAATAGTTGAAATAAATAACAAATCTGTAATTTGGTGCTTAATAGCTTGATAGTGTTGGTAATATTTAAAGGTGTTAGTAATCTGAAGATGTTGATTAAGTCTTTTGTATAATAAACAGAGATTCAATAGTGATATTTTTTGATAATATTTCTAGTTTCTTTCTCAACTTTTGAGTTGGTATGTTTTGGTGTCTGTAGTCTTCCAGAAAGTTTTTTTGTCAATTTTTACTTAGCTTAATGACCAGTTTTCTGGTAAGCTATCCTCAAATTCTGAGTGTTTATTCTTATTCCTGGGTCTTTTACCAGTTTTTTTGATGTTAATAATTTTATATATTTAATTCTTTAATTAATTAGTAAACACAACAAAATAAAAAAAATAAAAAAAATAAAAAAATAATAATATGAAATTAGTATTCTGTTAATAGTCATGATCAAGAGCTATTGTTCTAGTATAGTTAAGTATTAAATGTTATCAACATGGAGTATTAATAACAGATAAGTAATGGAGATTTTTAATCAAACAACAATAACATAGATTGGATGATAATAAGTATGTTTATTGAATATTTTGGTGAATTTACTTCAGTTGATATTAACTATCTGTAAAATAAAGGTTTAATTAATGAATAAAAAAAAGAATACTAACTAAAACTAAACTGAATTCTGTTTTTTCTCACTTTTAATGCTACTGCTATATATATATAATTAGTATTATATGGGATTTCTGAAATCCTATAATTCTTTTAGAAGAATTCTGGAATTTTTTATGAAGAATTTTAAGATTCTGGAATTCTGAAATCCTGTAATTCCTTTAGAAGAATTCTGAAATTCTTTTATTATTATGTCTATTTTTGATTGACTATTCTTTTAACTATAATATTTCTAATTTCTATGAGTAATACTATAGTAGTTAAAACTAATACATTAAAAAAATGCTATATCTAGTAAGAAATTTTTAGTTGTCTGTACTGTTTTAATATTAAAAAATAAACTATCTAACTGTAAATTATAAGATGTTTTTATTTTTTTCTCTTAAGAAGTTTAAGATTTTTAAAATATTCATATTATGTTTTATAAGTGTTAAGTCTTATGCCAAAGCTTCTGCTTTTTTGAGCTTTCTTAAGTTTCTATTTTTAATGATTTCTGTTCTCTTTTCTGTAATTATTAATAATTCTTTAATGTTTTTTTAGTTGATTTCTTTGAAATCTGATTTGTCCAAACATTTTGCATTAATTGAGTCAATTGTTAAGTCTGTTGGTTTTTTAATTGCTATATTTAAACAATTTATTAAGGATAATTTGGTTTTAAACAGTATTTTTAGTCACAAAGTCAATAAATTTAGCAGAGTTATTAGTAAGTTAGAGAAAAAAGTGGTTTTACTAAAAAAAAAGTGCTGTATAGATAATATCAACATGTTTGGTAATTTGAATTTTCCAATTGGTATTGATAATTATACATTTTTTAATTTGATGTTTTTTTGGATACATGAGTCTAATAGTATTAAAACTAATCTCTTAAAAACAGCCAAATAACTAGTTGGATTAATTTTTTGTAATATTAAATTGTTTGATTTAATTCAAAAGATATTGGCTTTGAATAAGTTTTCTTTTGTTATATTAATATAGCATAGTTTAAACTGGCTCAAGTAATTGGTTATATATAAAAAGTACATGAATTATATTTAGCTTTAAAGTTTTTAGTTTGTTTTTAATTTTTAAATAATAGTTGAGCTATGCTTATTAAATCTTTAATAATAAAAAAACTATTAATTACATTTAAAATATTTTGTATTAAAACATAATTGTTTTAAATTTAAGTAATATTATTTATAAATATTTTAATTATTAAGTAAAAAATCATATTATTTTTAAATTTTATTTTATTGTGTTAATAATCTATTTAAAAATTACATAATAATAATAATAAATTTTGTTTTTTTATTTTATATAAAAGTAGATTAAAAAATTTATTATAAAAAAAACATCTTACTTTAATCTAAAATCATAAATTAATAAAAAAAAACTTTTTTTTCTCCTTTGTTCAAATTCCCCAAAGAGCAATTTTTTAAAAAAAAAGTTTTTGTTTTTTATCTCACTTGTTTTATTACTTTCAACATTTTTCAAGCCAATAATCTTTTTGTGGTAAACCTAAAAACTGCTTTGGATAGCAGTATGTCTAAGAAAAAGACTTCAAAAATTACTCTTCATAGTCCTGTTAATGGTACTTTCTCTTAAAAAAAAAGGTTTTTGTTGACAATATTAAATACTCTGGTGATAAAAAAGATGTTTTTCTGACCAAATCTGGTGTCAATGATGGCATGTATTCGGATATAAACAGTAAGTGTAGTGACAATGAGCTTGGTAGTGCTGTAATAGATTTAGATAGTAGTTTTTTTTTCAGTTTAGCTGTAACAATTCTCAAAGCTAAGAAAGTCAGTAATGATTTAATTGGTAGTTCTCTTATTGGTATTATTGACTTTGAAATGAATAAAAATATTGTTTATCTCCTTTCTTCTCTTAATATTTTTCTTGACAAAAGATGAGTTAATCCCAAAGTAGTGAAAATTCAGGTTGAAGTGCTTATTAGAAAATTCTTTGCTTTAGATATTAATTTCTCAACTGTGGAAAAAAAATCAGTGATAGTAAAGACTCAGTTTATTAGAAAAATTTTTTCATCAGTCAATAGTTTTGGAGAGGCCACCACCTCCTCAAAATTTGAAAAGATTATTTGATCTATCTTTACTTTAAAAAAAGCATAGAAATAGCTGCTTCATTGATCAGAGAAAAAAGGATTAACATAAACAGCAATCTTAAAAGACAAGAAATGAAGTCAGATTGGGCTATAGTAATTAAAAAAATTCTCATAGACACCCCTAAGGATATAATCATTGCTGCAGTATCTAAATTTGAAGAGATTAAGTCAATTAAAATTCAATTGATTGGGATGTGGCAGAAAGATGTAGTGAAGTTTGCCAAATTAAATCAAGCTGATCAATTGGTTTCAAGATGGTTATTACTGATTAGAAAAAATTCTGTGCATGTAGCCAAAGCTGTTGAAGATTGTAAGATTTGGGTGTCTAAAGATCAGTTCAAAGCATTTTTGTTTATCTTGTCAGTGAGAACAACTGTATATAATCTTGAGACTCTTTTAGAAGGGGCTGGTAAGAAAATTTGCATCATTAATAGATCTATAATAACTGGTAATAAAGTTTGCTATATTGTGGTTGGTTTTGACTCTAATGAGGATTTGGAATCTGTCTTTCACATAGAGCCAATCTTTAATAGAGTACAGCTTTTTTGGACTAAGATGAATTTGGTTTGTTGTAAAAAGTGTAAGCATTTTGAACATTCAGCTCTCAAATGTAATGCATCAAATGTATCTATACTGCTATTATTAAAGAAATCCTTTAAAAGAGTTAATTCTGAGAAAGTTTGCTTTTAGCTTGCCAAGTTGTATGAGAAAAAAAGTGTTCCAATCTCTTATCCTGCTGCTTTTGGTGGCAAATCTTGGGCCCAAATGGTCTTACTTGCTGATTTGTTTGGTGGTTCTCACTTTGGTTCTGGTCTTGGTTCCTCTCCTTCCGGTGTTTCAAGCTCAGGTGGTACTTTTCTTCCTATTTTTGCTAATTACTTTTTCCTAAATGCTTATTTGGCCTTCTTAAAATGTTTTTTGGAACTTTTAACAGATCAGGTTTCTGGTATTGTGCACAAGCTCAGCAATTTAGAATTAATGCTTTAGGCTTCTTTTTATTCCTCTCCAGTTTTGGTTATTCCAATGGCTGCCAATTTGGATTTGAGTTTAACAATAATTTTGAATAGTCCTAAGCTGGTGTTTTTGCTTCTTTTTTCCATCACCTCTAATGTTTCAGTTCTGGGTCCAAGTAGTTCAAAAGTGCTGACTACTAAAGTGAGCTTTTTAGAATCTAAGTTGGTGGCTTTTGATGTTTCTGTTGGTTTAATGTTGGTAAAGTTAGATCAGTTGTGTGCTGGGTTGGGTTCTCAAGTACCTTTCTTTTCCCAATAAGTAATTTGATCTAAAAGATTATTATGTGTAATGTTTATAGTATCAATATGCCAGCTAAGCAAGAAGATGTTGTGTATTGACATATAAACTCTAGTAATATAATTTTAATAATCATTGAAATAAAATTGAAGTCTAATATTAGATCTTAAATTATAAACAAATTTAATGGTGTATGAATTTTTACATCTGGTTTGAATAAGGGTTTTTTTGGTGCTGATGTGATAATTATTATGAACAATTTCTTGGTTCAACATGTCTCCAAGATTAAAAAGATGCCTGGTTGTGTTATTTTAGTTCAGCTTCTTTTCAAAAGCAAGCTTTTAGTTACAGTTTTAGGCTTGTATGCTGGTGTTGTTACGGTTTAAGAATTTAGCAAAAAGAATCATAAAAATAATACAAACTATTCAATCATAATATAGCACAGTAATAATCTTAGAAAGGTAATGATTAACATAGTAGCAAACACCATCTCGCGATAGTGGCAAGCACCAGTTCACAATAGCAGCCAACACCAACTGGTGATAGCAGCAAACACCAGGTTGAAATATCAAAAAGAAAGTATTTTCTCGTAGAACTACAAACATGTATATATACAGTAGTTTTAATATTGGGAAATAAAAAAAAATCAAGTAATAAAAATCATAACTTATCAAGCAACAGATCCAATTTTATCCAACAAACCCCACTTTAAATCATACTTTCAAATTAAATATCCCAAGAAACCTTTAAAAATCAAAAAAAAATGAAAAAGAATATTTAAAATGGAACTATCACAACCCAAAATATTAAGAAACTTACTTGTATTATTTATTGAATGAAACTATCATTCATCAACTGAATCCCTTGGAAGAATAATCCTTGATCAAGATTATTCACGTTGTTACTAATTGATAAAAGCTTTATTGTGAGAATTAGAAAAGTGCTAAAGACCATTAACATTTTGTGTTTCTAGATTAGAGAAACACATCAGGCAATTGCAAGGATAGCCTCAGAGAAGACCCCAGACAGTGGGTAGATTTCAGTTCAGCCCCTGAGAAGGAGTACATAAACACACACAACAATCAAGAATTAAAGAATAACTTACATCACAACAGTAAAAAGAAAGCCTTCAGTGTAACAGTGACATTATCACACAAATAGAATTGAGGAACTCACGAAAGACTGATTGCAATTAAAGCAGGATATCAGCAATTAAATAAACAAGTAAACCATCCCGTAACATTTGGTGAACCCTACGAGGAAAGAAAATCAAAAAGGAAATAATAATTAGCAATAATTCATTGCTAAAAAGGAAAAGACAAAAGTGGCGACAAAAACCCCTAATCTTACTGTTCTTGAATTCTGCCATGCTATTTACACACAAAATCAGAGTGATCTTAGATTACCAGAAGGGTGTTGTCCAGCAGAATCTGCCCTCACTTATTATATCAATGCCAGAATAAATTATCATATAGGAAAGGAAGAAGAACCACATGATGCAAAACTTGGATTGTATAGAGAATTATCACAATACACTACAAAAAAAGTAGCAGTAATAGCCGCAACTATTGTCAAAATCTATCGAGAAATTGAGCAATATGCCAATGAAAATTTTCCAATATCCACAGGAAACACTAGGGAACGCGCCAACAAAACCAAAGAAAATTTAAAAACTAATCAGGAAAGTAACCAGCAAAAACTAGAAACACCAGCTCAAACGCCAAAAAAAACTGTCACTCAATCAATAAAGAAACAACGTATTTATTCACCAGAAGATAAATCATACCATTTTTCATCAGAAAATAAGATACAAATTCCTTTAGGAGCTGCATTATCATCAACATCAACTCCACAAATACCAAGAACTCCTAGTTATATTGATAAAATTAAACAACGTAACTGGGGAGACATACCAATTACAGGAGAATATTCATCACTATTCCAAAACCCTCTTTTTCAGCCAAAATTTAGAACGGGGTTTGAAAACCGTAAAGAGGAGTCTAAATCAGAATCCGAAAAAGAGACCAGCGAAAAAACAATCACAAGACCAGTCACTAGAACAAGCAGCCAGTCCAGAAACCAAGAAACTCGTGAGCAAGAGGAAGAACCAGATATAAGGGAAGCCACTTTTAGGAACACTCAAGAAAATATCATCCCACCTCCTCTTAGACCAATAAACCCACCAGCAGAAAACGGCAACAAAATGACCACACCATACATTACAAGACTAACAGATTTCTCAGGAGAGGAAGAAGAAATGGACGTGCACACATGGCTCAGAGAAGCACAAAAAGCCATCCAGGCAAATAACTGGAACGACCAAAGAGCAATTCAAACATTACCTTTCTTCCTGAAAGGCACAGCCGACTCATGGTATCAAAGCCTGAAAACAAAACCCACGAGCTTTGCCGAATTTAAAAATGCACTCCTGGAGTATTTTAGCGACCCAAATGCCGTAATCCAACTACAGAACGAATTCAATACTATCAAGCAAAATACCGGTGAAACTGTCACCCAATACCTTGCTCGATTTAATCGAATTTACCGTCAGATTGAAGTGATTGAACAAGGATACTATACTGATCCTCAGGTTTTAAATCAGTTTATTAGAGGATTAAAAAGCAGCATTTTAGGAAGAGTACGCCCTGCCCACCCTAATTCCTTACCAGAAGCCATTATGCTCGCCAGAGCCCTTGAATCGGCTGAGAAAGAAGCTAATCATAGTCAAATGGTTAACATGGTAATGGAGGAAAATAAGACAGAAACATTAGAGAAAAGAGTAACGCGATTAGGAGAGGAACTCTCTAAGAAAATAGAAAGTTACCTCATCCCGGATCTGAGAAAAAATACATACCAACCACCCCAAAGACGCAGCCAGGAAGTCAGCGACAGTCGAAATAATCGCTCGTCGCGCCAGGAATTCAGAACAGAAACACGCGCCTGCCATTTTTGCAAACGCATAGGACATTTGATTAGTCAATGTCGAACGCGAATGATGCAGGAAGCACGCGAAAATAATTACTACGCGCCACCCCAAATGCCCAGAAACCAGTACACGCCAATACCATGCCAATATCCCACCATGTATTAAAATCAAGGAGCTTACCAGCAACAGCCCATGATAGCCAACCCGAATTGGCGTCCCGAGGCCCGAAATTAGCCCATGTGGAACCAGAACGCGTTGGTCCAGAGGAATCCAAACTGCGCCGGAACCAATCAGCAAACCAATCTAAACTACCAAAATTATCAACAAACTTACCTTAATATACCAGAAAACCTGATCATCGGAAACAATGATGGTAGAAACATAAACAGAACCAAGAATTCCTTCAAATTGAGCCAGACAATACCACCAGCAGTTGCCACCAAAGATAGCAGCCTCGCAGCTATTTTTCCTTTTGAATTAGAGGAAAACGAGGCTATGTTCAGTGGAGCAGCATTGGACGAAAAACGCCCAATCACTGCTATGTATATGGAAGCCACTGTAAACAATACCCCAATCAAACTTATCTTAGACAGCGGATCTGCTGAAAGCATCGTAACGCTTCAACTAGTAAACCAACTGGGTTTCAAAGTTGATCGTGCCGCGATGTCCCAAATCATAACAGCCAATGGAAGTACAAAGCTGCCTTATGGTGAAATCGACTCATTCCCTTTTGAAATTAACGGCATAGTAATATCTACAAAAGTATTAGTAATGGACGCTACACAATATCAAGCGTTAGTAGGGAATGACTGGCTAACAAAAGCCAACGCCACCCTAGACTGGACCACCCAAGAGCTTCTGATCAATTATAATGGCCACCAGGCCAAAATTCCAGCCACCTGTGGCCACTTCCAAAAACCCAGCACCAACCAAAGACCTACCTTTGAATTTGAAGAAAATCCAGCACTACCAGCCATCGAAACCTATCAGCTCTCTTGGGCTGATGACCAAAGAACAGGACTACCAGCCATATCAACGTGGACCAGCGAAGAAAGATCCGAATGGAACCAGGTAAGTTCACGAAGAAACCACCAGCGACACAGACCAAAGCTAGAATGCTCGGTTTACAAGAAAAAACTCTCGTCTATGACTGCATGCAGCGCACTGGACGAAGACCCAAGAAACTCCACCCACTACTATTGTAACCGTTGTAACAAAGAAAAATACGGTTACCCAGAAAGACACGGAAAATGGGACGAGGAACCGTGCTTCGCTTGTGGAGAACCGTTACCAAGAGGGTGCGACTGGAACGACTTACCAGGCAGAGGAGGAACGTGTGACGCAACTTGCCAATACACGATCCTTATCTGTGACTGGGTAAGAGGAGGAACGCCGTTTAAAGCAGCGTTCAACAGAGCGTTAAAAAGACTACAGCACTACCCACATGACAAGGACGAGTTGTACAACACCACACAAGCCAAAGTAAGAGGAGGAACCGCCGAAGAAATACGACGTTGGAAAGAGTCAGCCGAAGTAGCTGACAAAGTCACCAGCTACAACATGTTCAACCCAGTGGACGAATTCCAGGACTACTACCAACAACTATGCCCCACTTGACAAGAGCAAGAACAATACCTTGCCCAAATCAACACTTACCTCTGCGAAAACTGTCTCATCCCGTGCCAAAATCAGTGCTGTGAAGAGTGTCAAGACGAAAGGGACTTAGAAAGAAAAATGGAAATTGAGAATCAGCAGTCTCAAAATCAATCAATAAATCAACAAGACTCACCTGACGGTCCCGAGTCAGAAAAATTTGTAGCCTATACTGACATAGAACAGGTGACCGACATCCAATACTTCGACAACGGGCACTTAGGAATAATACCCGAAAGAGCCCATCCAACCGACGCCGGATTTGATCTACGTTATCCAGAAGACCAATCCACAACGTTACCACCCAGGAACATCACCAAAATCGACCTAAAAATAGCGGTTGAAATTCTGCCAGGAATAATGGTTCAAATGGCGTCGTGATCAAGCCTCACGAAAAAAGGAATAAGCATTCAAGGAGGAGTAATTCACTCTGGATACACTGGAAATTTGATGGTTTTGCTACAGAACAATTCAGAAAAGCCTTATACCATTGAATCTAAGGAAAAGATTGCACAAGCAATTTTCCTACCATTGGTAAAAATTGGGAAATTCATGCCAGTGAAAAATCGTGAGGAATTGTCACAAACAACAAGAGGAACTTTTGGTTTCGGATTGACAGAAAAAGGAATTGAAGCGAATTTCGCTAAAACAATAGAGGAAAAAGGCGAAGTAATTAAAAATAAGTGGTCCATCACGCTCCTACCATATGGAAAATCAGAAATAAGAATAAAAAGGACAATTAAAGAAAAAGACCTAATATTTGAGCCCTACCCAGAAACTTGCCAACAGTTTCTCATAGGACTTACTAACCTTTTTATTCCAGCTGATAAAGCTCAATGGATAAAAATTCCTATCGCAAACACCACAGAAGAACCCGTCTACATTCCGGAAGATACCATCATTGGATACCTCGGAACGGAGCTAAAAAACACGTCAACACCACAAGAAATTCTAAATTTCTCAGAAATTGCCCTCTACTGTGAACTCACTTCAATAAATTGGCAACAACCAGTAGAATGCTATCAATTTACACCAGAAGAATTGGCCAAATTAAACATTGGAACAATGGATCCTGACCAACAGCGACAATTAAAAGC
>JAAOMT010000639.1:0-25708 GCA_016748015.1 Geosiphon pyriformis | reverse complement strand
TAAAGACCATTAACATTCTGTGTTTCTAGATTAGAGAAACACATCAGGCAATTGCAAGGATAGCCTCAGAGAAGACCCCAGACAGTGAGTAGATTTCAGTTCAGCCTCTGAGAAGGAGTACATAAACACACACAACAATCAAGAATTAAAGAATAACTTACATCACAACAGTAAAAAGAAAGCCTTCAGTGTAACAGTGACATTATCACACAAATAGAATTAAGGAACTCACGAAAGACTGATTGCAATTAAAGCGGGATATCAGCAATTAAATATAACAAGAAAACCATCCCGTAACAGTGTCTCTACTGAAACTAGGTTTGGTCAGGTGGTTGAGGTTAACTTCTTTATAGCAAAAGTAGTTAATATTAGTACTTTTGTGGTCTTAAATGAGAATTTTAATAAAAATAAATCTAAAAAAAATGCAAACTTTCAATTTTGTTTGGATCTGGATTTGGTTAATTCATTTGGAAATTATCATTTGGCCAAGGCTTCTATATGGAGCAATTCAAGAAAGGTCAAAAAAGTTATTGACTACATTTTTGTCAGTAAGTGTTTATTATTAGTGATTGCTAATTATAAGGTTGCTTCTGCTTCTGATTTTTTTAATACTGATCACAAAGTGGTCATAATGTCAGTTGATCTGGGTGAACTTTTGGATTTTCATTTGAATGATTTGCACAAATAAGCTAACAGTGATTATTGGAAGTTTAAAATTGCTGGTGCAAATGTTCCCAAATAGGCTTGTTTTAAAGAGTGTATTTTTGTCAAGTTTTTTTCTGTAATCAGTAAGTTCTCATTTATGAATGCTGGTAGAGATCTTAATACTATGTGGAATTTGCTGGAGAAAGTGATAGTGAATTTGGCTGATGATATTTTTTCTAGACTTTAATTTTGTGATATCAACTGTTCTTTTAACAAACAATTTTCTAAGTTTTTTAAACTGGAACTGCTGATTGCCAAAATGGTTAAGTTTCTTCAATCTGGTGATTTCTCTAGGACTGACTTATTACTTAGTGCTTGGTTAATTGCTAATAGAGTTAAGGCTTTGGAAATTCAAAACATATTGAGTAATAGCACTAGCAGTATAAAGGTTTTTAGTTGCTTGTCCAAGATTTAAAAGAGTTACCATTGTTCCAAAATGCATAAATCTAAGACTGTTTAGTCTGCTGCTATTAGGTGTGCCATTGATAAAAGAATAGAAAATTTTTGTTTAAACAAAGACCAAATAATTAAGAGTATATTGGATAGGCCATTTCATAAAGTGGTTCTCGACTATTTGGTTGTTGATAGTGAGCTGGTTTTGGATTCTAATAATATTAAAACTAAGATTGATATTATAATAGAAGAGTAGACCAGAAAGTGTTCATTTTTTGGGCCTTTGCCTGATTTTTGGACTCATAAATATGCTCTTTTACAATATGTAGATAACAATGCTTTTTCTGGTATTATGACTGTTGTCAGTTTTAATGAGTTGGTTTAAGTTGTTAAACACTTACCAGATGGAAAAGCTGCTGGTGTCAGTAGTATTTCTAACAAATTGTGAAAGCATTGTAATAATAATGTTCTTAAGGGTTTTCTGTATCTTTTAAATTTGTGTTTGAAGTCAAGTGCTATTTTGCTTTTGTGAAAGAGGCATGGATTTCAATAATACTCAAATTTTATAAATGGAATGGCATCTTGATGAATACTCATTCTATTGTACTAGTTGAAACTACTTGTAAGATTTTTTCTAAAATTTTTTTGGATTGGATCTCTTTTGTCTGCAGTAAATTCAGTGTTCTCTATGGGAATAACTTCTCAGTCTTGAAAGACACTTCAACACAGTCTCCTATTTTTGCAGTCAGTTTGGTAATTGAAAATGCTTTGGAAAAAGACAAAGAGGTTTGGTTGGTTTTGCAGAATATGCATAAAGCATATAATTTAGTAGGGTGGCATCACTTAAAAGCTAGTTTGTAACATATAAAAATATGTAAGAGATTTATTGAATTTTTTGGTAAGATTTATAAAGATAGATTAAACAGGATTATGACAGATTTTGGCTTTTCAAATGGGTATTGTGTTTTTGATGGTCTTGATCAGAATAAAGTGTTTTCTTCCTTTCTTTGGCAAATTTTTTATGACTTCTTTTTGTGCAAAGTCAAAAGACAGGAAAGTGTATGTAATTACTGATTTGATACCAAGTTTGTGGCCAAAATAGAGAAAATTGATAACATGGGTGGAATAATCTTTTTTTTTACAGCTGGAGCTTTTGTGGATGATATTATCTGAATTGGAAATAGCCAATCTGCTACACAATTTATATTGAACATTGTCAGTGAATTCTTCTTGATTAATGACATTTCAATTAATAATGACATTTTAATTAATAATGACAAAACAGTTGTCATTTTTATTAATAGGAGGGTTAAAAATGCTGCTTTTAGGATTAGTAAATCCCCTATTTCAATTGCCAAATGTGGTGTACCTCACAAGTACTTGGGTATTTTTTTGTCTACAAATAGTCTATCCAAACTCAGTTTGGCTAAGACTTAATCTAATGTTAAGTTTTTTTTCAATATGCTGTTAAGAATGGCAATTTCAGATAAGTAGTTCTTGTATTTGGTCTCAGCAGTTCTACAGCCCATTGTTGGCTACCACATTCAGTTTAGTTTTATCCCTTTTGCTGTTTGCTGGCATTGAAATGCTTTGGTTAAGAAAGATTTTAAATCAAAAACTGGGCTGTCATGTAATTTTCCAAGTAAAGTGCTGTATTATTTTGTATTATATAATCTGAAAACATTTGAGCAGATTTAGGCTGAAGAGAAGTTAGTGTGAATTGTTGTTTTTGCTAATGCTTTTGAGATTCTTAGTTAGCTTTTTGAGCACAGATTTCTGGATTTGCAGGTTTTAGGCTAAGTATTTCTGAATTTTTTGCAATATTCTGTGTAGTTGTGTGTTAGCTCTTTAAACAATTTTTTGGCTGGAATTGTGCAGGTTTTTTTAGACAATGGTATTTCTATGACCAACAATCTGTCTTGTGCTTTTTGTTGTCCTGGCAGGTTTTTTGTTTTGAAAGTTTTGGGACTATCATTGTATTATGATTGTGTTAGTTCATTAAAGTGTTTTGATATGGCTTTCTGTGACAGATTTTTAGACAAATGTGGCAAAGTTTTAAATTGGAAGACATTCTGATGTTGGAAGAGATTAAACTCTAAGAAACCTGTGCCCTTTTGGTTTGTTTTAGTGTCAAAGTTTTTGCATAATGCTGTATTTACATCAGCATTTCCTAATAGGGATTCTATGTTGAATATTGTTATCTGATCAGTTTTCTAATATTAAGAGTGGCTTGCTTGAAATTTGGTCAAATATTTTTACTATATATATAGATGGTTCCTTGAAAGGACTTGGTTCTGTTGATGTGGCTGGAGGTGCTGCTGTATTTTTTTTTGAGATTAATTTGGGCATTGGAGTTCAGGTTGTTGAACATTTGTTTTCTACAATGACTGAATTACAGGCTATTGCTTTGGCTCTAGAATGTGTGCTCTCTTTTTGTTTGGTAGTGGTGTGTTTAAACAGTTAAACCATTTTGGATACATGTGTCTCAGAATTGGAGTTGCCTGGTCTTGATTTTCATAATTGTTGTTGAATAAAGAGAAGACATATTGCAAATTTGATTATTAGTAAGGACATTTCTGTGGTTTGGTCAAAGATTAAAGACCACTCAGAAGTTCTAGGTAATGTTTGCACAAATGCTTTGGCAAAGAGAGCTGCTCATTCTTCTTTGCTGTTATCAACTAATACATATAAATACTTTATTGTGGCTAATGATCTGTTGGTTTCTGGTAATATTTATCATTTTGTTTGGGACATTTTTAGGTTGGTAAATTGGGTGTGTTAGAAAATTGGTCTTGGCTCTAAAGTTTTAGGTGGTTTTTTAGTTCATGATGTTGATTGGGTTCATATTGTGGTTGTTTGACATTCTGATTTACACATGCTGTTAGAGTTTATAAACAAAGCTTCTGCCAACTTGTGCACTTATTTTATGAAGGCTGTCTATAAAAGACTGTTGGTTGCTGTTAGAAAGAGGCTTTATGACAAACATTATCCTAGTGTTTTATGTTTGCATTGTGGTGAGATTAAGTTTTCTAATTATGTGTTCACATGTTGTAAAGAGTCTACCTTTCGCAAAGTGATTTTGTTTGAACATATTTTATGTTGGAAGTCTTTGGCTGGTTCTTGTTTTCTTGCTTATTCTGTAGTTGTGGAATCTCTTCTTTTGTGTTTATTTGATGTTGGTTTGTATGCTCTTCTTTGCAAAAACTTTGTGCTTGTAGGGTAGTTTAAGAAAACAGTATGTATTTTTGATAATTGTAAAAAGGTGATTTGAATTTTGGTTGATTTTGTATATGGCTTAGGTGTTCTATACTATTTTGAGTTATGGAGATTTAGGTCTAGGTTTAGAATAAATATGAAAAGGAATAATTTAGTTGGTGATTTAAGAATAGTGCCTGTGGTGTCTGTTGGCTTGTTGCCAATTTTATCAGATAGTGTGGCTAGATTAATTGATATTGATGATTCATTTAGAATTAGTTTTGGTTTCTACAAACCTTGCTTGTTTTTTTTTGGCTTAGGTGGTGAAGCTACTGTTTATATAGGAGTATAGTGTTGTTTTAATTAGTCTGAGTGACTGGTTACATATGGTAAATGTGTGAATTATATCTAATTGGAATTCATAGTTTTGATTCTATATACTAGATAGTGATTGGGCTACACTCATAAAATATTAATAAAAAAAAAACTTTAATCTAATTTATTATAAATTTGGTAATTATTATTTAAATTAAAATTTGTTATAAATACTGTTAAAAAGTTTAATAAATTTTTTATATATTTTAATTTTTTTAAACTATATTATAAATATTTTAAAAAATTAATTATATTTTGTATTTTTTAATATTAAAAATTATTAGTATTTTTATTATTATTATTTAACAAGTAAAGGTTCAAACACAGCCTAGTTTTATACATCAAAGAAATGATCTATACTAGATGTGAATCATGTTTTTTTTACATGCAACCAGCCATTCGGGCTGATCAGAACAACACTATACAGTTATATGAACTGAAACCAAATCACCTATCCCAGAAAAAAACAAACAAGATTTGCAAAATCCAAAACATACACCAAAAGCCTCAGCTATGTCAAGCATCTTAACCACACCAGTAAAAAACCCTGAAGTCAAACCAGAAACCAATATGAAAGCTGAATCATCAAAAGAAATCAAGTCATTTTTCTCCATATATGTCCAATGTTTAGCATGAACCAATCAAACATTATCCCTAAAATCAAGACTAAGAGAGCACACAAACTCAACAACCTCACAACAAGCTATTTTGGGATCACAAAAAATAGAAATAACTTCACGAAACCAATCATTAAAAACACAACCCTTAAAAAAAGCCATTAATAAAGAAAAATCAGAAACACAGGTCAACAACAATTGGAGCACACCCGAAGAGAAATGAGAAAGACCTGAAAGCAACTTCCAAGAATTTACATGGGATTCCAGTATTTGATGCCAAGTAGACTCATCAACCCTACAAAAAAACACATGATCTGATACTTCTACCTTGTCATAGTACAAGCACGGTACACTGGGATAACATTTATTATAAAAGTGCTTTCGAACAACTACAGGCAACTGACGATGCAGAGCTTTTATAAAATAAGTGCGTGTATTAGCTGAGGCCTTGCTGGTATAACTGGCAGTCATGTGCAAATCAGGATGCCATACCAGTGAAAACTAGTGCCAATCAATCTTAGAAAATAAACTATAAGGCAAAAACTTTGAGCCAGAACCAATCTCCCAATGCACACAACAGACAAAATAATAAATATCATGAATAAAATGTCTAGAAATGCCAGAAATAATACTGCCATCAGCCACCAAAAAATGTTTACTCAGACAATGTTACTCATAGAAAAAGAATACAAAAAAATAGTAAAAAAAACAGATAAAAAAAATAGACCAATAAGAGAATAGTATTTAGCATGTGAGCACATTGCTCAGCAATGAAAACATTGTCAGAGAATCATGGCACATTGTTTAGCAATGAGCACATTATCAAAAATTACAGGCATATTGCTCAGCAATGTCAGAAATCATGACACATTGCTTGAAAAATTATAGAACATTGCTCGAAAATGTGAGCAATCTTGTAGAACTCAAATTATGTATATATAGCAGTAGTATCAGAAGTTAGAAAATTAGTCAATTAGGCTCAAAATTAAAAAGACTGAAAGTCAGTAGGACTCTTAGAGTCAATTAGACTTGCAGGTCATAATTATTAAATATCCTTTCTTCAAAAGATAGAATACTATAACTTGAAGTGAAATCACTTTTATATTAATATTATTATCCACTACTTAACCTGCTGGCACAATAGCTCTTGATCACAGCTATTAACAGGACACTTATTTCTTATTTTATTTTCTTTATTTCTTTATTTTCTTTTATTTTTCTTTATTTTATTTTCTTTTGTTGTTTACTAATTGATTAAAAGGATTAAGCACTGAGTTATTGACATCAAGGATAACCTGGTAAAAGACCCCAAAGGAAAGATATAAGAATTGGGAATTTAAGAATAGCTTACCAAAAGGGCATTTCTATCAAGATTACCGGCCATCACACTAAGAAAGAAATTTGACAGAATTGCAATTTTGGGAGGCTATAAGAAAGACAACACTTGAATCTCTGTCCATTATACAAAGGACTCCACAACAAAACCTTCAGATCCACCAAATCTTTAGATAAAACAATACCTTCAGATATTACCAACCAATTATATCAATTGAGCACCAAGTTATGAGTTTGTTATTTGATTTAAGACCCTAAATAATTACCTATAATATTTGGTGCTTCCTGTGAGGTATAATCCAACAGAGAACCAGCACCAGCAACAACCATGCAGAAAAGTGGCAGACCAAGAGAAAACAAAGAAAAATCACTTAGTATTTGCGAAATCCTTATTTTATTATTACTTTTAAAAAACTTGTTAAATTAAAACTCTGATTATTCAAGACCCAATTGTTAAAACTCTGACTATTCAAAACATATCATTGATAAATTTGTTAAAAACTCATTAAAATTAAAACTCTGATTATTCAAGACCTGATCATTAAAACCCCGAACATTCGAAAATTACCATTGAAAAATTCATTAAAACTCGTTAAATTAAAACTCTGATTATTCAAAACCCAATCATTAAAACCCCAAACATTCGAAACTTACCATTGATAAATTCATTAAAAACTTGTTAAAATTAAAACTCTGATTATTCAAAACTCAATCATTAAAACTCCAAACATTCGAAAATTACCATTGATAAATTTATTAAAAACTTGTTAAATTAAAGCTCTGTTTATTCAAAATCTGATTATTAAAACCCTGAACATTCGAAACTTATCTTTGATAAATTCATTAAAAAACTTGTTAAATTAAAACTCTGATTATTCAAGACCCAATCATTAAAACCCCGAACATTCAAAAATTACTATTGATAAATTCGTTAAAAACTCGTTAAATTAAAACTCTGTTTATTCAAAACCCGATTATTAAAAACCCCGAACATTCAAAAATTACCATTGATAAACTTGTTAAAACTTGTTAAATTAAAACTCCGACTTGATCATTAAAACCCCGAACATTCGAAACTTATCTTTGATAAACTCATTAAAACTTGTTAAAACTCTGATTATTCAAGATCCAATCATTAAAAAGCCCAAATATTCAAAACCCGATAATTCCAACCCTGCTATTGTACAAAAAAACTTACTGTCAATAAAACTCATTAAATCTCTAGCAATTCAAACTCTGGGAATTATTCAAAAACCTGAACATTCAAAGTCTGATAAATTCCAAACACTGCTATCATACAAAAAAACTTACCTAATTTCTACAGTACTAATAAATCAGAAAAACCCACCTAACAGTCCTGAGTTAGAATATTGAAACATAGTTACAATCCACTCCCATGCATCATATATTCGAAAAAGAGCCAATCAGCAAAAACAAATGGGAATTGGAATCGGAACTTAATCCTGATTCAAACTCTGCTGATGACAGCAATAATTCAATCACCACTAATAACAGCAATGATTCAAACTCTGCTGATGACAACAACAATTCAAACTCCACTAATGACAACAATGATTCAAACTCTGCTAATGACAACGATAATTCAAACTCTGTTAATAACAACAACAATTCAAACTCCATTAATAACAACAATGATTCAAACTCTGTCAACAATAAATTCAAACTCCATTTCAAACACTGAACAATATATCATGCTTCTAGATCTTACAATGGAACAGGAATTAACTAAATTCAGTGATAATAATAAGGGCATTGTGTTTAAACATGCACATAATACAGATGTAAGATTTGAAATTGATATTCTGAACAGACCACTATAGTTAAAAACTTCAGTCATGTATAAAATTAGATTTACAAATAGCAATAGAAATTACAGCAACAACATTGATACAAAAGAAAAATTTAGAAGATTTTGCAGAAGCTCAATATTAAAGGAAGAAATAATGTTACTCATAGAAAAAGAATACAAGAAAATAATAAGAAAAAACAGATAGGGAAAATAGACCAATAAGAGAATAGTATTTAGCATATGAGCACATTGCTCAGCAATGTAAAACATTGTCAGAGAATCATGGCACATTGTTCAGCAATAAGCACATTGTCAAAAATTACAGGCACATTGCTCAGCAATGTCAGAAATCATAGCACATTGCTCAGCAATGTGAGCATTGCTTAAAAAATTATAGAACATTGCTCGAGAATGTGAGCAATTTTGTAGAACTCAAATTATGTATATATAGCAGTAATATCAGAAGTTAGAAAATTAGTCAATTAGACTCACAGGTCATAATTATTAAATATCCTTCCTTCAAAAGATAAAATACTATAACTTGAAGTAAAATCACTCCTATATTAATGTTATTATCCACTACTTAACCTGCTGGCACAATAGCTTTTGATTACAGCTATTAACAGGACACTTATTTATTATTTTATTTTCTTTATTTCTTTATTTTTTTTATTTTTTTTTATTTTATTTTTTTTTGTTGTTTACTAATTAATTAAAAAGATTAAGTGCTGAGTTATTGACATCAAGAATAGTCTGGTAAAAGACCTCAAAGAAAGGGTATAAGAATTGAGAATTTAAGGATAGCTTACCAGAAGGGCATCTCTGCCAAGATTACTGGCCATCATACTAAGAAAAAAATTTGACAGAATTGCAATTCCAGGAGGCTACAGAAAAGACAATACTTAAATCTCTGTCTATTATACAAAGGACTCCACAACAAAATCTTCAGATCCATCAAACCTTCAGATAAAACAACACCTTCAGATATTACCAACCAATTATATCAATTAAGTACCAAGTTATGAATTTGTTATTTGATTTAAGACCCCAAATAATTACCTGTAACAACAAGGTAGAAGAAACCAATCAAAAATAGACACATTATCAATGAGTGAATCAGCATGGTTATTTCTTGAGATGCCAAAGTAACCCTTTATCTTGTGCCAACTAACACTCAAATTTTTTCCATAAATAATATTAACTATATGGCAATACTTAACCCAACACTAATTACGAAAATTGGGACATGCCAAAACCAATTCCAATTTGCAAGCATCCAAAGCAGATTGATTATCTGAAAACAAGTGAACAAAGCTAGCCAAAGAAACACACTCTAAAGCCAATACAATAGCTTGCATCTCAGCCAAAGTAAATGACATCAAACTCGATACTCCAATACCCAAACCCAAATCAATGTCTTTAAAATAAACAGCAACACCAGTCCTACAGCCAACTGTGCCCAAACCTTTTAGAGATCCATCTGTGTATACAGATAAACTACCAGTACCAACCCGAAACAGATGATTACATACAAACATAAAACTGCTAGAGCCAAGAATGTTCAGAAGACCAACACCACTTGACACTGAAGAAAGAGCTGAAGACAAATCCACAATATTAAGAAATGCAGTAAAGAGTTTAAACCACTGTTACTGGAGGTTTTTGGTCTCTTCTTAGCTCTTGTATGTTTGTTGTAATGCTGTTAATTCACGATTATGGGAAGTGTTTGAACCTCCGATAACTGAATTTATCTTCAAATTATCTCCTATAATTTGAACTGCTGGGCTTATAAGTGGAATGGCCAATTCCGTGCCAGTTACTTTATGTAATTATGTTGTAGTAAACGTTAACTTTTTCCCAGGAATTGCTTGTCTGGAAGCTTACAAAATATGTGTAGTTACTTTGCTGTGAAAGTCAACTCTTTTACAGAAATCTTATCTGTAGACTACCCTAATGATTTGTAATAAGAAAAGGAAAGAAAAATAAAAGAAATGTAAAAGAAATAAAATTTTATCAAGGAAAACGTTTTCTATTCAGGCCTGGAAGTGCTTTAACAGTTTACTGAAATTGGTAGCTAGTCAATTTCAAACTGTTAGTAGGAATTGGTTAATTTCAAGGGAAATAATTTAAGAATTTGGTTTTTTTGAATTATTTGATATTTATTTGTCTTTTGGGTGTAAAAGATTATTCTAATTGTTTAAATCTGAAATAAGATACATTTTCTCGAAGAGAGACACTCTTTTTTTATACAACTTGTCGTAACACTATTCTATGAACTCGAACTTTGCTATTTTCTACAATTTTGCTGAACTAAAGATACATTTCAGTGAACTACAAATTATTTCAGTGAACTATTAAATATTTCGGTGAACTATCAATTATTTTGGCAAATTTCTACAAATTTCGGCAAACTTTTTAAATGTTACATAGTTCGGGGTATTGCATGATTGATCATCGCAATTAGGTTATATTTGTGTTATGTACAAATTGGGTTATTAATTAAATGATAATTTCGGATATATTTTGCTAATGTAATAAGTGATAATTTGAAATAATAATATATGCTAACTAATGATAAGATTTATAAGGGTAATTTCATGTTAAACAATATCTCTAATTTTGTCTGGTAACATCACTTAGGAACAGATCCACAGGGGTCCAGCCTCTTTTACCACTTAAATGTGTACCAATTAAAGACAGCATCATGATGATCATAAAGTTGATCCACAAATGCAATACTATATCATTGAAAAAAAGGAAGAAACTTGAAAAACATCAACTCACCAAGGGCAACAGACATAGAAACCCCACCACAACCATGAAAAAGATTGGCCAGAGA
The DNA here is from genome assembly GCA_016748015.1 of Geosiphon pyriformis. Lineage (NCBI taxonomy): Eukaryota > Fungi > Glomeromycota > Glomeromycetes > Archaeosporales > Geosiphonaceae > Geosiphon > Geosiphon pyriformis. The sequence continues at coordinate 14,439 of JAAOMT010000639.1, read as the reverse complement.
GCCACTAATAGACAGACTGCAATTACAAAGAACACAAACCATGCCTGTTAAGAAATTATTAGAAGCATCAACACAAATACGAATCAGAAAACACAAAGAATGAACAGAACACTAACAAAAAACTTGCAAATCATGAGATTTGGGAGAAAACAAATGACTTAGAATCTCATTGGAGTTTGCAAAGCTAATAAGGGAAGCAATTTTACTCTCAGATTGAATTTGTGCAAAGGATTTCAAACCATAAAAAGAGGAGTAATAAATTGTGTCACTTAAAAAGTCAAGAGGCAGGCCAGACTTGATCTTCAGCCCCTTATGAATCAGAGCATCCCATTTGTTGTACACACCAACTGGAACAAAACTAAACTGCATCCTATAACTTACTATAGGATAAAGTACTGCTGACACCAAATATGAAAACTGCTTATCCGAGACCACTTTTTTTAGAACCAAATTGATGAAAAAGTGAACATCTGAATGCGCCTTTGCCAAACTAGGCTTCAAAAAACCTTCAGTCAAAAGAAAAATACCCAGGTATTAATGAGATTTACTCTTTTTAGCAATAGAAATAAGTGTGCCACTAATAGAAAGAGAAGAAGTGCTAATCCTGCTATTAATAAGAATGACCACTGTTTTGTCATTATTGATTGAAATGTCATTAATTTGAAAGAAATCACTTGCAATATTGAGAATATGCTGAGTAGCATTCTGACTGCTACCAATCCAAATTGTATTATTAACAAAAGTGCTGACAGTAAAAAAAGAAAAAAGTCCAGCCTGAGATTCAATGTAACCACTCTTGGAAACAAAATGAGAATTCAGCCTATACTCACACACACTTTCTTGATGCTTAACTTTACACAACAGAGGATCATAAAATATGCACCACAGAAAGAGAGAAAAAACTTCTCCTTGGTTCAGACTATCATACATATGATAACCACTTGTCAAACCAAAATCTGTCATAACTTTGTTGGTACAATTTTTATGAATATTACCAAAAAATTAAACAAATTTGCTGCACATCTTAATCCTGACCAAACTCTTTTTAAGATGTTCCTAGCTAACCAAATCATATGCTTTTCACATGTTTTGCAAAACCAGCCAAAGCTTTTTGTTCTTTTCCAGAGCATTTTCAATAACCAAACTGATTTCAAAAATAGGAAACTGAGTTGACATGCCTTTTAAAACTGAAAAATTGTTCTCATGAAGAACATCAAAAATGCTGCATGCTAAAGAAATCCTATTAGAGAGAATCTTGGAAAGAATCTTGCAAGCCATCTCAATTAAAGCAATAAGATGAGTATTCATCAGAACATTCTTTTAGTCATAAGGCTTAGGAATCATTAAGACCCAAGCCTCCTTTCAAGAACTAGATACAGATTCACAAGCTAAACAAAAGTTTAAAAGCACCAAAAGCAAATTAAGAACTGATTCATCACAATGCTTCCATAGCTCATTTGAGATATCTGAGAGGCCAGCAGCTTTGCCATCAGGCAAATTAGAAACCACTTCATATAATTCATCAAATCCAATTGAACACATCACACCAGAAAAAGCTTTATCAAAAACATACTCCAAAGGTTGATATTAATGACTTCAATTATTGACAATATCATTGACCATCTGATGTTTTCTAGTCCAACCCTCTATAATCATATCTATCTTAAATTTAACCAACTTAGGCTCCAAAACCAACTCCTTATTCACAACTAAATGATTCAACACCATTTTACGAAAGGGATGCTCTAGCACACTCCTGATAATATGACTTTTGTCCAACTCAAAATTCTCTATCCTCTTACAAATTGCCTGTTTAATGTGAAACTCCTCAGCATGCCTCAATTTTAACAATTTGGAAGAGCAATAAAATTTCCTTGCCTTAACTAGCTTGGAACAAACAACATCAAAACTAGAACCAGAAATAAAAAGAGATTTCACTTCTGCTGTTACCATTATCAAGTCTATTCCAAGTTTTTAATAATGAAGCAAAATTCTTACTAGAAGCCGAACAAGAAGCCTTTATTAACTTTGACACCAACAACTCAAGTTTATAAAACCTAGAAAACTCTTTGGTAAAAACACTATTGAAACTCTTGAACCATTTCTTACTAAAAGTACTATTGACTAAAAAAACCATTATCTTGCGAACAACAGCCCACATTGCATCCAGATCTGAAAATGTTACAGCCTTAGCAAACTTATCTAAGAACATAGTAGTATTGGCTGTTGTGGCATTCTTAAACTTACACCATTTTGCAACATTGGCATTTTTGACATCAAACTTCTAACAATCCTTATTAGCTTGCTTTTGAAGCAAAAACAATTGCACATCTAACAAACTACTAAGACTCACAGAGACAGCAATAGCTTTGTGATCAGTATTAAAATAGTCCACAACATCAGTTATACTGCAGCTCACTATTAAATTGACCAAGTTAGAAGAAATGAACAAGTAATTAATCATTCTGGTGACACCATAAAAATTGCACCATGTCAGTATCTTGGCTACTAAGCACCCATCCAAAAAGTTAATCAAACCCAAATCAAGACACTTATTGTAACTGGCACATCTACGAGAACCATCTTTATTGAAGTTATTATCAAGAATAATGAAAGAAAATTCATTCACAGCTTTAGCAATAAGAAAATTGATCTCACCAGCTTGGGAGAAATGAACTGCAAAAGAGACACCAGCATAGAGCCCCAAAATTGAAACAGAAAGTTTATTCTTAAAAAGCAACTTAATAAAGAAGAGTTGACCAGGTATCTCAAAAATTTTATACACATATCTGGCCAAAGAATTGTCCATGATTACAGCAACACCTAAACCCAAATAACCAGAGTCTATACCCAAAGTAAACACATGAACATCACTAAATTTGTCAACAATTCATGGATGGACTTTTTTTCTCAGCTTTGTTTCCATGAAAATTAAAACCAGATTATTTATGTTTTTATGCCAATGCACAATATCTTCTTGTTTAGCTAGATTGTTTATACTCCTAAAATTGCACATAGCAATCTTTCAAACTAGACTAGTTATTGAGAAGAAGGATTGGGAAATGCACTACCAGCCAAAATTGAGCCATTAAATCTTGCTGTTAGACTCAAAACTGAAGCAGAAAGTCCTTCCAGCATAGTTTCTAGTCTTTTTACTTTAGGAGAGACAGAAGAAACTAATTTTGCAGCAGTCTCACCACCAGTGGTTCCACCTAACCTTTCTTCCATCACTATATTACCCACTAGATTCTGTGATGGAGGGGTCATCAACAGCTGACATCCAGAGCTAGGCTGGAGAACTGCTGACATGAGTGAATCTAATCTCTTAGCCAACTCACTAATTTGCCCTGCGAGACTGGTAAGACTGCTTTCAAAAATAGCAAACTTTTTTTCAATATCAACCATAACAGGCAGAGTAGGCTTCATCTCCGAAGAGGAGCCAGAATTGACCAAATTACTATGTACAGAGAGAGGAAGAAACGAAGATTCACCAGCAATTTTTGCCCAAGACATTCCACCAAAAGTGACAGAATATGCCACAGAAGCCAAATGTTTAACATAAATGGTAGCCAGTCTGCTTTTATCCAAGTCTGAGAGTATCTTATAAGAAGATCTCCCAAAGAAAAGATTCCCACCCACAGAACAGCTTAATAATATATGACTTACTTTTTCACATTTAGCATATTTAGAAAAACCCAAATGAAACCAATACAGATTCACATTTCTCAAGACTGGAGTAGTTTCTATGATGGCATTCAAGGATTTGGCTGTTTCAAAACAAACAACAGCACATCTGACATGAAAATATGTAACTAGATGACAATTGATTACACATGTCTTTCCATCTACAGAACCAATAAAGTCTCAGACATTATAAGTATTTGTTTCTATTGGCAGAGTATAAAGCAGTGTCCTATAATGATTTTTTGTATCTCATAATTCTTTATTTTGATTAGTCTTGGCTACATGCACAGTATTCTTCTCAATTAAGATAGACCAATAAGCTGTGACCAAATCAGCCTGCTCAATCTTACCAAATTTGACTACAGCTTTTTGCCACAATCCCACCAATTGTATTTTGATCAATACTACTGTACCAAATTCAGATAGCACAGTATGCACAGTCTTAGCCGAAGTTCCAATAGGAATTTCCTTCACTATTACAGTCTGATTTGAGTGCCCAGATGATTTTTTAAGATCAACATTCACCAAGATCTTCGCTTTCTTAGCTTTTTTAGAAGCCTGTGCCAAACTTAATTTGGAAGTGAATGTTACTCTAATAATCCCAGCAAACTTTGAGAAGGTAGAGACCTCCCAAAACTATTGATTTTTGAAAATAACTTTCTGATTATCATAAGCTTTTCCTGAGCAGATTTTCCAACAACATTGTCCAAACTGATGTCCAGAGCAAAAGATCTTCTAACAGAAATATTGATCAAGTTTTTCAAAGGGGGAGGGAGAACCACAGGTTTGTCCGAGAAAATGTTATTACCATCATTGTCTAAGAGGTCAATTTTCCTCAGTAGTTTATTCAGTGCTCTTTTAGTCTGAATTTTTGAACTCTTAAAAGTTTGTTCTAAGTCTTTACCAGCAATAATGCCATCTTTTCCATAATCAAAGCTGGTTTTCTTAACCAAAGATTCTTCTTCCATGTCTACACTATCTGATTCAGTAGTATTGCCTGTCTTAAAACCCCATAAATGACCACTTGATGCCTTAGCAGTAGCAAATTTCCTATTACTTATATTATCCTCCAAAGCACCACTCCTCCTCTTTTTTCTAGACTCAATAAACTTGACACCAATATTAAAACCAGGCTCCATAATAGACTTGTTCAGAATGGCAATACTAGGACCAACAGTGGCCTTGTAATTAAACAAAAACGGTTTGAAAATATTGTGCTGAATAGTAAAAAAAACTTCTTTCAGAAAATTATGGGCTCTTTTTTGGAAATTTGGAATGAACAAAAGAAAGAAGTTAGAATTATATATATTTTATTATTACTAAAAATTTGGTATTAGTATTTAAAATATTTTCTTTTTTATAAGTTATTAAAATATAATTTAACAAAATTTTGAACAAAATTTTTTATTAGTTTTAATTAAAACAATAAGTTTAATATTTGTTAAAACGTTTTTTTATTTATAAAATTTAAAAATCATAAATATTTAAGTTTTTTTTAAAAAATTTAGAACTTTTTTAATATACAACAAAAATTTAATAGTTTTAGTAACAAATTAAGAATTATAAGATTATAATGTTTTTAAAACTTATTAAAAATTAATAATTGGTTATTTTTCTATTAAATTATTTGTGACAATTTTAAAAAACTTTTTATTAAATTTTATTTATAATATTATTAAAAACATTTAAAATTACATAATTTAATAATTTTTATATAGATAACATAATTTTATAAACATTTTTTTTGCATATTTAATCTTTTATAATATTGTTAATTAATTTAATTTTATTAAAAAACAGCATAATTATATTATTATTTAATAAACAATTTAACACAACTTTTTTTAAAAATACTTTTTATAATAATTTTTGTTTGCTAAAAAACTATTTATTTACTTAATAATTGAACTTTAAATTTTAAAGTTTGTTATACAGTGTGTACAACTTAAGTGGCCAAATTTGAGATGTCAATCTGCTATCATGAAACACAGCAATGTTGTAATTTTATTGGTGTAAATTCAAGTTCTTGGATTACATATTTAGGTAACATACCATATTAGATTAAGAAGAATCGACTGATTAGAGAATGTTTAAAAATATTTAATTTTCTTTTTAATTGCACATGTAATATATATATAAAGATACCAGTGATAGAACTAAGACAATCAGATATTAAATACCACAAAATGAATAAAAACCATTATTTTGTGTACAAAAAAAAGAACAATTACATATTAATAATTATAATTGATATGAAAAAAAAGCATTTGGCTATATGGATGTATATCAAAAAGACTTGACAAATTAAATAACAGAATTTATAGTTAAAAAATACCATTCATATTGCTGAGTTCCTGATTCAGTATTACAATTAGTTGATATTTAATAAATTAGTTAATATTTAATAAATTAGTTAATTTAGTATCACATTGAAAGCTAGTATTATGATTAGAGGAAGTTTAATTAATATACTATTCTTAAATTAGCCAATTAGCAATGAACATATATGTTGATCACATATAGATGGCCAAATTATTAGTTTAATAGTAAAATTGTTCAACTTTAAATCACTATAGTTTTATTAAAAATTATTTTACAGAAAATTTGAAAACATAATATTGTTTAATTTAAATAGTTTTATTATTCTATGATTATCTTTTTTTTTGAACAAGAAGTAGTGATTTGAATTTTATCAAGTTTAGTAGTTGGAACTAAGTTGTACACACTATACAATAAATATTTTAAAAAATTAATATAAATTAAAAACTTATTAATATATAAATAAAGAGTTAAAAAATTTATATTGTTTTTAAATTTTTTTATATGCTTTAACAAAGCACAATTTAATTATTAATTTAATTTACTATATATATATATTTATTATAATAAAAAAACTTATGTGTTTTTTATATATAATAATTATCAAAATTTATATTATATTATATTACACTAAAATATTAATATTTACTATTATCCTATTAACAAATTTTTTAATTTTAAAAACATTAACAGCTTTTAATAATTTATGAAAATCCTTTTTTTTATTATAAATTACAATTTGAATAAAATTTACAAGGTTTTTAATTATTGTTTAAATTAATATACATTAATAAAATACATATGATTTAACATTAAAAAAAACCTTTTTTTTTACGAAAAAACTAAAAAAACAAGCTTATTATCAGTTTTAACATTAGTTTTTAAAAATCAAATGACAAGTAACAGTTAATTGGTCAGTAGTTTGAACATATAACACAAAACCAATTAATATTTATTTATTTATATAATATATAAATTTCAAAAAAGTCAAGATAATTTTATTCTACTTTTAAGTTTTTGTTCTAATAAAGAAAATTTTTAAAGCTAAATATTTTTACTAATGGTTTCAAAAAACTTTTATTCACGTGGCCAAAGAATTACATACCAAAAAATGAAATTTGGGTATTTTATCGTTAAATATTTCTTTTCACATAAATTTAACATTTTTATCATGCGGATTTATTTGATGTAAAGTCCCTTTGAATCAACACATAGTTAATGATGAATGGGCACATTCAATGATTTAGTTCGGGAAACAAAATATTATCTATTATCCGAATATGGAGTTGTTCGAGCTCAATAACCATGTCATTGATTACAATCCATTTAATTGATATTATTCAAAAGATGAAACCACTTTTCGCTGCGCTAGTTGTAACTCAAAAGGGATGATAAATAATTGTATTCTGGAACAAAACATGAATTCTTTTTACGATCACCTTTGAAACTATATCCTTTCTCAGATCTCATATTATTCCATTTTTGGGTTTCATCCTTGCTTAAGGGACTCTTCAGTTGGCAAAGCCACCAAAACCCGAGAAAACCATAAAATTTTCTGGGAACTTTTGATAAAAAAACAAAAAATTCCTGCTCACCGTGGATTTTAACTCCGGATCTTGAAGCCTTCATCAATAGGAGAGTAGGTAAGTCTTTTTAGATGCAGGAGGAAAGTGATAGTCGAGTATATCTTGATATTAAAAAAGCCCCAAAATTTTAAAAATCTATATGTCCGTGAACGAATTGAAAACCTAGAGAACAATATTGTCGCCTTCAGTTCCATTTACCCATCGCTGCCATGCTATTTCAAAACCCCTCTCCAAATTCCGCACCCATTTTTGAGTATCAAAGAGTGGGCTTTTTTCACGCCCCAAAAACAACACGCGCCTAGCAACCATCAAGTCACCAAACATCTCCAACCACTTGTCACCAGTGGGGGTAGTGACAGGCCTCCAATATAAATTATTGAGAAGGTTAACTGCTTTATTTTCATAGTCCTCAATGTCAGTAGCAATGAAATTTTTCCATTCATATGGTCGACTTGTTCCAGTAAAGGCAGCACGGAGAAGGCTTATGCCCACACGTGGTGGCATCCTATGACTGGGCCCACCCAGGGTTAATACTGGGGTTCCTGGCCAGAGAACGTCACAAGCAGTCGTGTGAGCATTTACCATCGGTGTATCTAAAAATAGATCCGGGACTTGACATCGAGAAATGTGCTCTGTGAAGAGTACAGTATCCGTGACCAGAATCCTTTTGGGGATTTCCTCGCCAAACCATTGCGCTGCTTGACGCATCAGATTGCCGATTGCATCACCACCATCGGAGAATTTTAATAACCATAAAAAAGAGTCTTCAACTTTGCGCAATATATTGCACCACGAGTTAAAAACAACCGGATCAACCTAGATAATGAAATTTCGGGTTTAAGAAAATAAAAGAATCAATGGGTTTGATATATGGATTTGATAAAAGATGCAAGGAAAACATAAAAGTATCATTAATTAGGTTAATTGATTCAAAAGTTTTCGGACGTGAGCAAATTTTGAAGAAAAGCATTGGATTTTGATTAATTTATGTTTGAGTTTAATAATTAAGAGAGAAAATCGATGTGAAGAGTTGAATGATATCCAGAAAATAGTATATATTAGGATGGAAACAAAATTTTTTTAAGGAGGATGAGCAATATAATCAATACACGATAGTTTGGAAATTAAAAATATAAAGCAAATTAAAGGATCGAAGATGTCAAAGTGTTTTTTTCGAAATTAAATGAAAAATATATATTTATAAGTAAAAAGTTTCAAATTAATACTGAAAATAAATAATCAAAAATACAAACCTTGTAGAGCTGATTGAAACAAGCAAATATCTTGGCTTTCTCGGGCAATTTGGGGAACAATTCTTTGCGTTTTTTTAAACGAGACTTACACGCTTCCCGCCAGAGGTCATTATCAGTTTTAATCGAATTCGACAAAGAGGGGGAACATGAGGTATTCGATTCAGAGAGGATACCAAAAGGGGTATCAGCCATTATTTGCCGATGGTCATTTACGAAATATGAATCCGGCATATAGATCATCTTCTCGTTGAATGACCAGGTGTCATCATCAGACTCAGGATCAAGGTCATCAATTATGTCTCCGGGTGCCGGAGCTACCCTAGAGGCGGACCTCGACACCACAGTTTCGGGGATCGCAGCTTTGTCAGCAATCATGTAATCGATCCAACCGGCACCAGATGGCCCCGCTAAGAGTTTTGGAGGCAAGAAACATTTGCGAAAATCAAGAGTTTACAATTAGAATAATCTGGGAAAATTAGAAAAACATCCTTACCAAAACTGTGTGCGATCTGAATTGGTGCAACACGAACTGCAAACACTTCATTAAGATCATGAGCTGTATACCCATTGAGATTGACTAGTATGTGAATCCCATCTTCATAAATGCGCTGGATTAGCTTCCGGATTGCAATTTTGCGGTCTGACAACCTACCACTCCGCAAATCTTCATAGGCGTCATAGAAATGGTCACAGCCATTTTTAATTGTTGTGCGAATAGGATGCTCTGGACCTTCGTCACTCCACAAGGAATACCCGAATACCTCAAATTTGTGACGGCTATGAAAGCCAAATACAGATCTCATTAAAGTGCCTAAAGCATGATTTCTAAAGTCGGAACTTATGTATCCAACTTTTAACCTGCCTTGAACTGGAGGGAGCGGAGGCGGAATTACATGTTCAGGCAAAAAGTCTAGATTCATTGAGTTGTATGCAACTCCAAGGGCGGCATAATGGGAAATAATTCTTAATTGTCGTGGGGAAAGTTGATAAGTAAAAGCAGAAAAGGGGTCGATCGCAGGCTTTGGAGGTTCTGGTAACATTTTTGGCAGTTTGGGCCGAAAATACACTGATTTTATCTGATCTGTGATCGGTGAGCGTGTGAGAGAATTACTAGAGATAGTGGCACCATATGTCTCTATATACCAGCGCCGTTGAACACTTTTACTAATGCGTTGGGAAAGTCGAATAATCCAACTGCCCTCATTGATCCACGGTCTTGAAGTGGGAGTCCATGCGTCCACTAAAATATCCTGAAGAAAGTCGATGAGGGGATCGCTAGAATCGAGGCCACGAGTCATTTCGGTTAAAAAAGGATAGATTCCGCCTAATTGATTTATAACATCATCGCCAAAATGAGCAGCGATATCAAGATGGGATTTGAGTCCAGTGTCAATGAGAGCCATAAGACCACTGGGCTGTTTCGGCGTGAATCTAACTCCTTGGTTGTCAACAAGCATCCCATTTACACCATCAACAACGAGGTTACCTCGATTTTTCCAATGACCAAAATGGATAGACGCGTTCCAAAGAGAGCAAAGAGCTTCCAAATCATCAGATCGGAAGCTTAAAGCACGTTGGCAATGGAACAGCGCTTTTGGAAAATCCCCTCGATTTTTTGCCTGCCATCCCAGAGCCCGATTGCAATAAATAAGACTTTTCACAGCATCTGGGCTTAAATGAGAGTTTTGATGAAGATTCTTATAGTGAAAAAGAGCTTCGTTATATTGTCCTTGAACAACAAGCAGTTTCGCAAGTTGTTCTCGGGCTTCTATGTCTTTATGGTCACTGCCAACTGCTAATCTCAAATACTCAATTGCAAGGGTTGGGCCATCGCAATGCCGTAGCTGACCTTGAGAATTGATGAGAATATGAGACTCGGTGATAGTTGCCAATATTTCTGCAAGTCTTCGATATCCACGAGGGGATGGGCGAAGAGCGATCCCCATGTAAAGGATTAGAAGGGAAAGATGAGGTAAATCTTCCATGTCGACACAGGTAGCATTGGCTATAATAAATGGGTGTTCATCTATCAGCTCTACTAATTGAAGAGTCACCTCAGTTGTCGCTACAACAAAATCCTGCTTATGTTGATCCGAAAGAAGCCCTTCAGCTCCGGGCAAATTGCCATTGCTCTGAGGAAAAAGGAGGGATTTGATGTTGACAATGTCTTGAGGAAAGATCATTACTGGTGATAAGGGTGGTCCAGAATAGGTATGATTGAAGGTTTGAACTAACACAGCCCCTAAAGTTTCATTAAATGCAATTTGGAGAGCCTTTCCATAATTCTCGACACATCCGCTAATATCATTGGCGAGCCTTAATAGATCAGCAGTAGCTTTGTGGAGGTTGAAAAACATTGGGGTCTCGTAAGGTTTAACCAAGGAAGGATTGCTCCAAAGTTTTATTTGTACGAGATTGTAAATTTCAAGAAGCTGTTTTTCATCACCGTGCATATTGATAACAGCCTCAAATTTACCGAGAGCTTCCCAATTGGCGGGGTCCAATTGTAGGATCTCCTTATATATTTGCTTGGCGAGTTCGGGGGCGTTTCCGAGTGTGTAGATATAACCAAGCTCGCTTCTTGCTTGGATATTTCGTGGATCAAGTTGAAGAATATCCTGAAGAATTTGATGGGCTTTGTCGTACTTACCATGAGCCTCCAAAACTTTGACAAGAAGAAACTTCACCTCGAGGTTTGTAGGGTAATTGCCAGAGAGGGAGAAAATAGCCTGATAGACATACGGGTTGCCGGGAGAGGTTTCGAGTCGGCGTCTTAAGTCATCAATTTGGAGCTCTAGTAACGAAGAAATTTTAGAATGAAATATTTTTTGGCAAGAAAGTTTGGTTGAAAAACCAAAAGTTTTCAAAATAAAGTTGTGAAAATTCGTTTACTTTTTTTCCTCAAATTACTTACCAACATCCTGACTCTGCAGTGTGTTGAGCTGAAGTTGAGCTTGAGCAATAAAGGTTGGGTAATGGATGGTTGAGTGTTGTTGAACGCTTTGAGAACTGTTGTCATTGAAGGGAGTACCGGGAAATTTGAGTGTTGAAAATAGCATTTCACACTTCAGAGAAAGAGAATTTTTTGAATTCAAGTGACGTTTAGAATTTATTTTAAATATAGGTGGTTTTCTAGAATATTTTTTTCATTTAAACGTTGTTTAATTTGAATGATAAATAATTACTTGTCAATACTTGTGATGATCAAAAAATTAAAATTTCTGAAATATTACAACATTCAATTACTCTTCTTTATAAGTCGCCACCACCATCAGAAGACAATAACGGAACTATTATATCTGGCTTGTTGTTTGCAGGTATTATAAGAGTTTTAATAATAGTTGACATATGGTACAGTACTGCTGCTCTTGGTGCTTTGGAGACTAGTGGTGCTTCAGAGGCTGGTAGTGCTTTGGAGGCTGTTGCTGCAGGTATCAATGAAATTACTCTGGATCAAACTTTGGCTAACGAGATTACTTTTTCTCCGTATTGGGAGAAAGAATTAACAGACCTACAAGCGAGAATAATGGCCCAATGAGATCCTCCGGGAACAAGTTTGTTAATAGGACATTGCTCAAGCAAATCAACTGGGAACGGAGTTCGAATTTATCTTTCCTTAGGAAGAGAAATGTGACCAGTAATAAAACTCAGAGCATGAGGATTCCGATATATACCCAATAAATACGTTTTCACACCAACTAAGTAATTTTTTTGACCTTTTTGTTTATTGTCAAAGGCTAAAAATAAAAATCCTTTGGGAAGCTTTGACTGTTCTATAGCCAAACTTTCTAACCAGTTAGTAAACTTTTTATAGCAACCGGAATTTATAATATGATTATCAATATCAATGACCATTTTCGATCTTGCTACTGAATATTTGATTGCTGAAGTGGCTAAATTAATAGCAGAAACATTTTAAGTGCCTTGATCCGTATATAGCATCAACTGCTACAACACACTTCATCATTATGAGTAAGAGTTTCAATAAATCTTACAATGACTGGATTTCGTTTTGCAAGCCATGTTAAAGGACAATACTCTAAAAGACTATCTAGACTAAAATGTTCATGATTTTTTTTCAAACTTATTATATCATTATACAAATTACCTCGTTCCCTTTTGGCGATTTCTGTTATGGATTTAATACGACCTTGTTGATTATTAAATGCTTCATCTAATTGCTTCTTTAATGTCGCATTCTCAGATAATAATTGCTGATTGATATCTTCTAGCTCCTGTATCCGTTTTATATAAACTTCATATATTGGATATGGCAAGAATACTTGGACTCCAAAATCAGAAAAAGTTTTTTCTAATTCTAACAACTTGTTATCATTAGAAAGTCTTGGTCTTTTTCTTTCTGTTTTTCTAAATCTAAAAAAGTTGAATCATTTGATTTAGTAATTCGTTTAATAAAAGACTTTTTAACAACAATCTGATTATAATGTCTTTCACATAAAGAGTAATTGTTTAGAGAGTCAAGTAATATAGTTAATCTAGGAAGATACTTAGTTATTTCCGTTATTCTTTCTGCTGCAATATTAGTTAATACATGTCGCCATCTTTGACTTTCTTTGGTCTCACATTTTACTAATTGACTTTCGTCATATTCACTGGTAAGAGATTCAAATAAACAGGGTAAGTCTTTGGCATTTATTATAAAGCAAGACGTAATTTTAAATCCAATTTAATAAAAAACTACTATGTAAAGTTGTGTGGATCCTTATGGATTCTGAAACTTTGTGTTTATAAAAGTATGTTTCTACAATAAAATATTATCAAATTCTCTATGCTAATAATGCTGAACACCAATTAGATTACAAGAATTTTTTGTGGATTATTCCAGAATTGATCTACGAAATTTAAAATCTCCCTGACTGTATTTGGGATGACGCGTACGTGATCCTAATACGATACGTAAACCATCTTGTCTGTCTTCCACAATGAACGAAACCGACAACCCCTTTCCTGGTGAAGCTAGTAAGTGTCAAAGAAAGCCTTCTTTAAAAGAGAGATTAACCCAGTAACCCGCTTATACCAAATTTTATTCGTGTCTTTGACAGTTATTATCAATTATTTTACGAAAACACCACCCAAAAATTGGTCATACCTTGAGTTTTTAAAAAGCAATCGTTCTGAGATTCTCGTGTTGCCTCCCTTTGCAGCCGACTGGACGGGTCTTAATGGTGCCTGGCGAGGCCGCTTCTCTACCAAAGCCAAAGAGAATCCACAATGGGACATTTCAAAAGATAAGGCGAATGTATTTTTATCATTAACGAATGATGCGGAGTCCTTGGCAAGTGGTACGAAACCTCTTGGAAGGGTCTCTACCCGCCCCAATGAGGGTAGGGAGCGGTGGTTATGCCAACCTCCTTTTTTGTATCATCCACTTTGTGGAAACTGTGGACTCTTCTTTGACGGTCTCTACCGGCAACCAAGTGCCGAGAGCGATGATTTCATCCTCTCTTCTGCAGTGATTGTCATCTACTTTGCTTTTGAGTTAGTGGGAAATTAGCTGGAAAATTACATATGATGCAGAGTCCTTGGCAAGTGGTACAGAACCTCTTGGAAGGGTCTCTACCCGCCCCAATGAGGGT
>JAAOMT010000690.1:535789-574812 GCA_016748015.1 Geosiphon pyriformis | reverse complement strand
AACTAAAACTTAAAACTTTGTTTGTTATTTTCAAAATTAATTTTATTAAACAATTTTAAATAAAAATTTAAATTATATCTTTTAAAAATAATATTAATAAATATCAACATAATACATTAAAATAAATAGAACTTAATATTTAAGCATCTTAATTTTACAAATATACTTGTAAAAATAAAATATTATTTACTTTTTTCTAAACAAATTTTTAATTACATATAATATTAATGTAAATTTGTTTAAATAAACAGTCACTAATTTCTATTATAAAACAATATGCATAATTTATATATAAACAAAAAAAAACTCTATTTTTGTTAAGCAAAAAGTCTAAAACTGGCATATTTTTTTAAACATTTCATACTTCATCAATTCTAAATTTAGCCAGTCTTTTCACTTTTGCCAAAAAAATTCTCAATAATGTAATAAGACTACTTACTAATCAAGAATACAGAAAAGTTTCATTTGCTCACATTTTATTTTTATTAATAATATTGTAGCGTCCTAAAGCTACATATACATACATTAACAAATAAAGATCAAGTCACCAAATACGTTACTTATAGCTCAAATTGAAACAATCCATGGGTGTTGGAGCGCTGCATCTGCTCCCAGCATCTTTTTTTTTAATTTACTTATAAAGTCCTTTCCATCATCAGAAGACACCGTATTAAGCCGTTCTAATAACTTGCCTAATTGATACATGTCCGAAAGAGTTGTGTAGGTATTATTCTCATCACACGTGCCATCATCCCAGTCTGTCAATAAGCTGTCAAATTTTTCGTTTATTTTACCTCCATGCTCGAAATCAATAAGAACATATTCGTAGCCTTGAGAATTATTCAAATCGTAAATAATATTCGATGAACGAATGTCGCGATGGACGAAATCTTTTTCATGAAGTGTCTTCAGTCCAGTTAGCAAACTGCGCGTCATTACTCGTGTTGTTTCCTCGTTTTCCGGTAAGCGTTCAAGGCCACGTGTCTTCAGTTTGACTGTATATCTCCCTGGACCTTTCCGATTGGCTTTTAAGGATGGTGCTTTGAAGATCTGAACGAGTCCGTGATGACCTTTGGCAAGCTCGTACATGTCCTTTAATGTATCAACACGTTTGCAGTCCTTCTCTAAGCCATAGAGTTCACTCTCCGGAACAACTTTCTGGACATGGTCTTCAAAGAAAGTAATTGTAGAATGTCCGAAGTCCAATGACTTACCGAGAGGGATTACTTTAGCAGGGAAGGCATTCTTTGTGATCATGGTTTTAAGGATACGAACAATATTGATGCATATCTTGATAGATGTGTATCGAGCTTTGAGATCATACAGGTAAAGTTCTGTGGACAGTGGAACCAACGTCTTGCTGGGACCATCAATTGCATAAAAGCACATAATGTCATTTGCTACAGCAAAACAAATTAAAAATTGAATATTCCCGAAATATAATGGATCGAGCTTGCTAAACTTGGATATGAGCTCTTCTTTGGCAGTTTCAAGATCGATTCGTGCAGCCTTCTCTTCATTTTTTATCACTACTACATCTTTAACATATCCAAGAAGATCAGGTCTAGTCTTTTTTCTTGTCGCTGGATTGCTTTTTGATTTCGTTGTATATCTCCTTAGAAAACAAAGTGTAAAATTAATGTTAGACATGGAAACAAAAACTAATAAACACCAAGAACAGAATACAAAATGAAAACATACTGCTCAGTCGCGTTACGGGAAAATTCGATTTGAAAATCAGAGTTACTGCAAAGTAATCTCAGGAGTTGTATGATTAAAATATCCACATACGCAACCAGCTCTATTTCGGTTTTAATTTGGGTAAACCTCGTCTCAGAGAGGGCAGCCTTGATCACAGTTGCTAATTCACTCGCCCTATCTATTTCATCATAATAGATACAGTCATCAAGTTCTCGAAACTGGCATTTGTCAAAATAAGATAATATTGTCAATTATGAATAGATTAAGAACAGCTAATATGAAAATCAAGGTCATACTTTTCCTAAGTCCGAGTATAAACACACGGGAAGCTTTGCAAGAAGAGGCGTATTAATGAGGTCCACCAACTGGTCAGCATGAGTTGGCATAATATCAAATGGCTGAATGAGGTTTTCACATAGAAACTTAGTCTTGTCGCGCTCTATTGTTAAAATTGTTAAAACTGGGGAGACTATCAACATTAACGTATAAATCTGTGTTAAAATGTACAATACCGCTGCGTGGTCTTTTTGGAGGACGCTCGAGTTCTGCAAGTGAAACAACATTCAAGAACGTTGAAGTTGCGAGTGCAACACTCATGAGTCAGTCATTATCCAAAGTCATAAACTCTGTCCCCAACGTTCAAGTCACAAGTCACGAAGTCGTTACCTATCTTAGTTATTTCCATCAAAGCAATTTGTAATTTTTGCATCTGCACCTCCCATCTATCTTTACTCGTTTTTAGCTCCTTCACTTCTTCTTCTAGCTCTTCCTTTTCTTCTATCCATGCCTCCTTTTCATCACTGTCCGTCCACTTTTTACCTCTCAACTTCTTCTTTAATTCATTTAACCTATCTAGCTTCTCCACGCATCTCCTATACTCGGTCTTTACGTCTTCTAATTCACGTTTAATATCTTCAGACATGGTGTTTTGCGTGTTTGTTATGGTTTGGGAAGATATGGCCTAATATATGTTTGGTTCGTGTCAATGACGTTTCAGATCTTTGATTTATCAGTATAAATTTACTATTTAGGTAACAAACCCGCCTTTGTTAAGTTACAACAATAATCAGAGTTTTTACTCTATAATATAATTGTTTTTTTAATAATTATTGTATTATATTCATTAAATTATTTTTGTTTTGTTAAATTAAGATTATTATTGTTTTATATATTTTAATATTGAATAAAATTCGTTTTATTATTTTAAAATAAAAATAATTGTAAATTTTAAAATTGGAAAAAATTAAACCAGTATTAAAATATATTTTTATTATTATTTTATATATATATATATAACTTTATATTAATTTTAAACTTATTAAATAAAATTTATATATTTAATTTATAAATAAAACAAATTTAATAATGTTATTTGTATGTATTAATTAAATATAATTTAATTAAAACTTAAAATATACAACAAAAATATTACTTACACATTTTTTATATATAACCAATAATTTAAGCTATATAAATTAAAAAAACTATTTGTTTTTATTTTATTTAAGTATTTAACAATTTTCTATTTTAATGCTTATTTAATTTTTTATTTTAAACATATTTATATATTTATATTTAATAACTTTTACATTAATACTTTATATTTTTTACAAAATTATTAATTATTTATTTTTATTAAAAAATTTATATTATTAAAAGATATATATTATAGTTTTATAAATTTTTAAACAACAAAATAATAATAATAATACTTTTAATATAAAAAAATTTTGGTATTTATTTTTAATAATCAATAAAAAAATAATTTAAATTATTAAAACGTTAATAACTTAATTATATATTTATTAAACAAGTCAATTTTTGTAAGTAAAATTTTATAATTAAATTTAAAAATAAGTAAAAACATAAATATAATAAACTATTACTATACCTTTAAATTTTTTAGAAAAATTAAACAGTTATAATTTTAAAATTAATTATATAAATTAATTATATATATTAATTTTTACAAATTTAATTTATTTTTTTAATTAAATTTTTTTATTATTATTTTTATTATTTTTAATATTTTTTTTTGTTATTTATTTACTCAAATTTATAACAGAAAAGTAGTTTTTTTATAAAATTTTCAAAATTTATTTTATTATTTATATTTACTATAATAATTAAAAAAAAATTGTTTCAAACACAACAAAAATAACTTAAATTTTTTAAAACTTGTTTTTAAATAAGCATTTAGTTAAATTTTGTACTATTTATAATATATTTTTTTGATTAAATTTATTAAAAACTTTTTTAAAAAATAAAATTACAATATTAATTAGCTTTTATATTTAATAATCTTAATTTATTTTTTATTTTTATTTTTAATCTTATTTTTATTATTATTATTATTTTATTTTTAAAATCAAAAAAAATTTTAATCTTATTTTAACAATATTTTTTAATTTAATTTTTAATAAAAATAGACTTTTTTAATAAATAGTATTACTATTTTTATTAAGTTTTTTTCTTTCATTCATCCCAAATTTTCAAAAAAGAGTTATATAAGTTTTTAAAAGAAGTTTTTTTCATTATTCAATATGATAAAACCAAACTGTTTTTGATTTTAAGACCACTGTTGGTCCTAGTATTACTATTATAAAGAAGGTTGTTGAAAATTTTGGCTTTAGTAGAAGTTTCAGATCTGTTTTGTCAAAAAAAAAGAGGAAAAGTAGCACTTTGGAGAAGAGTATTAGAAACAAAAGAAAATTTACTAAAAAGCCAAGCAGTTGTTCATAAGGTTCTGAGACTAGTGACACCACCAAGTCTGATAGTATTGATATGGAAAAAGAATGTTTAGTTGAAAAAACCAGCTTTAACTATAATAAAAGTAGTGTTTTTGCTAATAAAAATCCTAATCAAACACTTAAAGGGCCAGATATTAAAACTAAGAAAGCATTAGGCAAGTCACTAAGGAAGATAAATTTCACAAGTTATGATAGTATAAATAATATTCTCTCAAATGATCTTTTGAAACTTCCTCTTTCTTTAAAGAATTTGGTCAATGTTTTTATTAGAAAATTGTTCATATTAGATATCAAATTAGATAAGGTGGTTAGCAAAACACCTCTAAATAAATATGCTGTAGTTAAGAAGTTGTTTTCAAGAATCAATGGTTTTGGGGAGGTGTTTACTCTTTCAAAATTCTCAGAGATTATCAGAACAATGTTTATCTCTAAATTGAGTCTAATGAAAGCCACTGAAAAGACTACTGGTACAAATATTATTGTAAATACTGATCTTAAAAAATCCATTAGGCATTCAAATTAGGCTGTAGTTTTAAAAAAAATTCCAATTGGTACTTTTGCTAAGACTGTATACATTGCACTATCCAAGTTTGGTATTATTAAGTTGATCAAAATACAGTTGGTAGAACTTTAGCAAAAAACTGTGGTGAAGTTTGAGCAATTGGATTATGCTGATTTGGTTGCTGCAAAGTGGTTTATCCTGATTGAAAAAAATGCTGTGTACATTGCTAGGACAAATTCAAACAAAAATTTATAAAATATTAGAGATTGCCATAGGGCTTTGCTCTATATACTGTCTGTTGAAACTAATGCTCATGACATTTAAGGCTTCATTGGTTCAGTGGATGGAAAAACATGTGTTATTAATTATCATTCTGTTTCATATACTTGGAGTAGATATACTGTTGTGTACTTTAACTCTATTGAATTTCTAGATGCTGTCATGGAAACCATGCTAGTGCTGAGAGATATTAAACTGTATTGGTCTTATCTTGGTTTTGTCAAATATGCCAAGTATAAAAGAATTGGTCATATATCTTTAAGCTATGCTTTGGATAGAAAAATTTCTTTTGATAGTCTATTTTGTAAAGTGTTGTCAGATAATAAAAAGCAGACTGGTATCTATTTATGCCAAACAGTCAGTGCCAATATTTTGTTCTGTTTTTTTTGGTAGTGTTTTTTAAACAAAAATTGTTGGTGGGTTTTTTTTCTCTTCTCTCTCTACTGATAATGGTTTGTCAGATTCTAGTTCCTCTTTAGAGATAAAACCTTCCTTACCAGTGTGATTTGATTTGAATAATAGGTTTATTACTCTTAAGCATAGTTTTGCTAGTCTTGTAGAATACATTAACAAGTTGGCTAAGAAGTTGAACACACTTGGACCAATGGTTTTTCAGCCTAGTCCTAGAAATTAGCTATTGGTAACTCCTTTATCATAGAATCAAGGGGCAGATATAGTAATAAGTAAAAGTTTGGGTGTGACCACTAATAATGAGACTATTACAGAAGTGGTAAGTTTTAATTCTTTGGTTATCTTGAAGATAGAAAAAACCTTAAAAAATCTGTCAATCACAGTTATGAACCTTTCAACTAAAATAGACAATGCTGATTTGGTTTCCATTACTCATTCTTCTCAATGACAGATCTGGTTTGAAGATTTGCTACATGTAATGTTCAGAGTATCAATGTCCTTGCCAAACAAAAGAATATTGTTTATTGGCATGTGGAATCTAAAAATGTTGGTTTTTATTATTACAGAAACAAAGTTGAAATCTAATATCAGACCATGAATTGCAAACATGTTTGATGGAATGAGAATATTTTCTTTTGGCTTAAACAAAAAGTTTCTTGGTGCTGGGGTGGCAATTATTATAGACAATTCTCTTGCATGTCATGTTTCCAAAATTGAAAAAATTTCTGGTCATCTTGTTTCTGTTTGTTTTCTCTTTAAAGGCAAGCTGTTGGTTGTAATTTTGGAGAGAAGTGTTAAAGAAGCATCCAACAAAACATTGTTATCATTATTATTGCTCAAAAAATTAATTTTCTTCAATGGCTTTTCCAATGCTTTCTTGGTTCATATTTGTAAGCTTTTAAGGGTTTAATCAGAATTACTTCTAGCAGAGGCACCACTCTTATTATAATTAAAGCTAATTTCTTTAACCAAACATTTTTTTTTCATGTCAACACTATTAGACTTAATAGTATTATCAGTTTTAGAATCCCATGAGTGATTACCTATTTCTTTAGCAAAAATTTTTTTGTTGCTAATATCATCAATCAAAGCTCCTCCTCTTTTTTTTTTTCTTGACACAACAGTTTTAAAGCCAGTAACTAAACCAGAATTTTTAATAGTCTTCTTCATAACAATAATACTAGAGCTAACAGTGGCCTTGTAATCAAGCAAAAACGGTTTTGATTTATTATACTGAATGATTTAAAATTTCTTTTAAAAAAAACTTTTTAACTCTTTTTTTGGAAATTTGGAATAAAGGAGAAAAAAAATTTTTTGTATTAATTTGAATTTCAGTTGTATTAAAAAACCAAACTACTAAAGTTATTTTGTTTTCTGCTTATATCTGTTTAAAAAATTTTAATTTATACAAAAATAAATAGTATAAAGTTTGATTAAAAAAATCTCTAAGCAAATTGGTTTTAAATTTAAATCTTTTTCTAATTATAATATTTTATTTCTAATATAAACTTTTATATATAAAATTGAATTGTGTGTTAATAATTTATTTAAGTTAAAAAATTGCTAAGATCAAATAAAAAAACTGTTTATTTAATAATATTTTTTTAAAAACCAAATTCCAAAAAAACTTAATATCTAAATATGCTTTAACAAAACTTGATTTAGACATATTTTCTGTTGACAAAAAAATTCCAAGTACCTATAAAATTTACTATACTTGACAATAAAAATAAGCTAATTACTAATATACAAAAAAGTATTTACAATTTTTTAATTAATAAAAACTACTATTGTTTTGTTATTATTAATAGAAATATTATTAATCTTAAAAAACTTAATAAACTTATTATATATCTTAATATACTTTAAACTAGTTTTTAAATAATATTAATTAACTAAATTATATGTTTTACATATATTCTGTAGAACTAATTAAAGCTTTTGGCTTTTTTTCAAAGCATTTTTTACTATCAAACCAATGATAAATACAGAAAATTGGGTCAAAGTACTTTTCAAAACCAAGAAATTGGCATTTTAAAAAACATTATATTTATTATAAACAAAAAAATACAAATTAAAAAAATTTTGTTAAAAATTTTTTTAATTATCTTAATAAATACAATAAACTATATATTTGTAAGAATACTATTTCAATCATAAAGCTTGAAAATATTAAAACCTATACTCTTTTCCAAAAAACTAAAACATTGCCAAAAGTTAAACAAAAGTTTAATAGATTCAAAAAACATTTCATTATTATGTTATTATAATGTTTTTAAAGTTCATTTAATATTTTAAACAAACTAACAATCTTATTATCAAACAGACTATGAATAACTAAAACCAATTTTTTTATTCAGATCTTACTTATTATACCAAAAAAATATTTTCTTTTATATAACTTAATAGTATACTGATAAAACTACAAATTAAACACTACTGCAAATATTTTTTGTTTTTTTATCTAACTTATTATAATTTTATTAACTTTAAGTTTTATTTTATTTGGTTTTAAAACCAATTTTTTTTTAACTATTAAATAGTTCAAAATTACTTTTTAAAAATATTATTTTAAAATACTTCTTATTATACTCCTTTTATTAAAACTAAAACTTTTTATTTGTTTCTCAATTATTTTTTAATAGCTATATCTTTGGTTATTTTTGACTTATAATATTAGACTTTTTGTATTTTTTGATTATTAACAAATAGTTAATAGTATTTATTAATTTTGCATTATTTCAAAACATATTTTTAACTTTAAAAAACTTTATATTATCAATAATAAACTATTTTTTAATGAAATAATTGCATTAAAATCTGCTGTTTAAGCTTAATTTTTTTATAATCTTAGCAATTAACAATTTTAAACCAAAAAACTTTAAAAATTGTTTGTTTTTTAAGCATTTACACTTGCTAAATCAATATTTAAAAATCTCTCCTTTGTCCCAAATTCCTGAAAAAGAGTCAAATTTTGAAAGTAGTTTTTTCTGTTTTTGCATACTGTCTTCCAATATTTTACAAGAATCAAACCCTTTTGTTATTGGTCCGGCTGCCACTATGAGTGGTCTTAGTGCTAAGAAAAAGTCTGCCAGAGTCTCAACCCCTGGTTCAGTTGGTAATGGTTCATCTTAAAAAGTCAAAAAGCCTCTCAGTGGTGTTAAACTTTCAAGTACGGATAAGAATCTTAAAGATGGTAGACCTGTTAGTATAGACGGACAACCTACTAGCATGGATACAGATGGAAAAGCCTTTGATGGTAAAGTCATCTCTGACTCCCAAATGAATACGCCCAATGCAAAGTATTTCAATACTGGTGCGGCTATCAGTTCCCCTCTTGGCTCTATTAATTATGACATGGATAATGAAGAGGAAGTTTCTCTTCCTCCCCATTTGTCTTTCTCTTTGGAAAAAGTGTGGGTGGACCCCAAAATTGTTAAAATTCAGGTGGAAGTAGCTGTGAAGAAATTTTTTGCTTTGGACATCAATCTTTTAGCTATGGAAGGGAAATCAGCAATGGCTAAAACTCAAGTTGTAAGGAAATTATTTTCAAGAATCAATGGTTTTGGGGGGGCCACTACCCCCTCAAAATTTGAAGGGATCATCAGATCGACGTTCATTTCATCAGAAAACATGGAGAAAACCATCTTATTGGCCAAGGAAAATAACATCATGGTAAACAGCAATCTTAAGAGACAAGGAGTTCATTCAGATCGGGCAGTAGTCATCAAGGAAATTCTCATGGATACACCAAAAAAAATGATCGTCACCACCGTGTCTGAATTTGGTCAAGTGGTGTCAATCCAATTGCAACTCATTGGGCTGTGGCAGAAGGCTGTGGTGGAGTTTGCCGAATCTAGCCAGGCTGATCTGTTGGTGTCAAAATGGTCTTTCCTAGTTGGGGAAGATTCTGTGCATGTGGCCAAGGCTGTGGGAGATTGTGAGACATGGGCTTTTAGGGATCAATTCAAGGCACTTTTATTTACTTTGCCAGTGGAAATGACAGCTCATGATCTTGGGAATCTATTGGAAGAGGCCGGTGGGAAAACTTGTGTGATCAATTGTTCATTAGAGACTGGCAACAGAACACGCTGTGCTGTGGTATGTTTTGAATCTGATAAAGCTATGGAATCAGCTTTTCACATGGAGCCAATCTTTGGTGGAGTGAAACTCTCATGGGTTAGGTTGGATTTGGTTTGCTGTAAATGGTGTGAGAAGTTCGGTCATTCTGTCTTGGAATGTGATACTGAGGTTGCATCAGTTTCTCAGTCACCCAAGTCATTTAAAAAGCCTGCTAACTTGGATACTCGTCTTCAATTGGCCAAATTATATGCTAAAAAGAAGATTCCGATCTCTCGTCCTGTCACTTTTGAAGGCAAATCCTGGGCCCAAGTGGTCTCAGTTGCTTTGGTCTCTCGTGGTTCTCTTGATGGCTCTGGTTCTGGTTCTCTGCTCATTGGTGCTTCGAGTTCTGGTGGTACCCCTTCTCCTCTCTCTATGGTTGATGCCCCCTTGGGTGTGCATTTAGCATGTCTGGAACGCTCTGTAGAGCTTTTATCTGATCAAATTTCGAACATTCTTCTTCGTTTTGACAATCTCAGTTTGGTGCCTTTAGCTCCTCTTTTTGATATGATTCCTTCAGTGAATACTCCTCAACCGTCCATCTCTGGTTCTCTTATGGTGGCTAACTCTGACTTGGATTCTAACATGGTGTTAAACGTTCCTTTAACTCAACCTATTTCCTTCCCTTCTAGCAATGATAATTCTCAGTTGGGTCATAGCAGTTCCAAGGTGCTGACTTCTAAAGTTGGTGTTTTAGAATCGAAGTTGGTTGCTCTCGATGCCTCCATTGGTTCAATTTTGGCGAAGTTAGAGTAGATGTGTGCTGATTCGGGTTCTCTGGTCTTTTCTTCATCTCAATAACCAGTTATATTTGGAAAATTGCCACGTGCAATGTTAGGGGTATGAACAATTCTGCGAAATAGGAGGATATTATTTGTTGGCATAAAGAAATGAACAATATGATTTCAATTGTTACTGAGACTAAGTTGAAAGATGGGGTTCACCCTTGGATTATGAACAAGTTTGTTGGTGTTCGGGTTTTTACTTCTGGTTTGAGTTCTGGTCACATGGGTTCTGGGGTTGCAATCATTATGAACAATTTCTTGGCTTGGCATGCGTGTAAGGTTTTAGACATTCCTGGCCCATTTCTTTCTGTTAAGCTTCTCTTCAAAAATAAACTGTCTGTGTCAATTTTGGGGCTATATGCTGGATCATTTTTGGCAGTATGTTTCTCTCAGGTGGATGATATCAATTCTTTGATTGCGAGGGCGGTAAATGAGTCTTTTTTCATCATCTTGGGTGGTGACTTCAATGAAGATGGTTCTCGCAAAAGTGCCAGCTTAAAAAAATGCTTCAATTTGGGTTTGGTCAACTCTTTAAGTAGAAGCTTGTTTGAAAAGGATGCTACATGGAACAATTTTTATGGAGTGGCTAAAGTTATTGATTATGTGTTTGTGTCATCGAGTTTTGTTAACACAATTTTGGATCGTGATGTGTCTGGTGTTGAAGAGTATTTTGACACTGATCATAAAGCTGTTTCTGTCTCCGTGGGTCTTGGTGGTTTGCTGGATGTGCAGTTGAACTCATTGTGCAATCAAGCAAATAAGGATTGTTGGAAGTACAATTTTGTAAATGCTGGTGATGCTAATTGGATCAAGTTTAAAGAGGATACTTCGGCGAATGCTGCTATGTTCTATGATGAATTTTATGCTGCCAAGATATGTTTGGACCTGGACACAATGTGGAGTCACTTTTGCCAAGTAGTGTGTTTGTCGGCTGAAAACGTTTTCAAAAAAAAATGGTTTAAGAGTTTTGACAGTGTCTATAATAGAGTATCATCCAGATTTTACAAATTAGAACTTTTGGTGTCGAAGATTGTCAAAGCCTCTCGTCTGGTCTCTCATGAGGAATTTGTTTTTCTACTTGACACATGGAAGAGAATTGATACTGCTAATGCTTCTGTTGTGGAGTCTCTCTTTCTTTTGGGTTCTCATTTTGATGCCATTCATTCAGCCTTGACCAGGATAAGGAAATTTTACCATTTATCTAAGTTGTCAGAATCAAACTGTGCCAAAGAATTTCAGATCAAGTCAGCAATTGACAAGAGAATGGAGAGTTTTGAGTTGAACAAAGGTCATACTGTGCATAGTGTTTTGGAATGACCCTTCCACAAGGTAGTTTTAGATCATTTGGTGGTGAGGGATGAGCTGGTGTTGGATCCTGCTCTTGTAAAGTCTAAGGTGGATGAGATTATGGAAGGCTGGACCAGAAAGCAAAGAGTGGTGCTTGACGTTAATGATGAGTGGTCTCACCAGTATTGTCCTTTAGGTTATGTTTTCGATGAAGCTTTTTCTGGTGTAATGGGTGTGATCGGCTTCAACAAATTGTTTGAGGTTGTTTCCAACCTGTTGGATGGCAAAGCTGCTGGTCTTTCAGGTATCTCGAATGAGCTTTGGAAACATTGCGATATTTCAGTCCTTAATATGCTATTGGTGCTTTTAAACTCTTGCCTGTCTGAAAAATCTGTCTCTGGCCCTTGGAGAGAAGCTTGGGTTTTGATGATTCCCAAATCGTATGAATGGGAGAGTGTTCTTACAAATACTCATCCTATTGCACTGATTGAGACAGCTCACAAGATTCTTTCCAAAATACTCTCAGACAGGATTTCTTCAGCATGCAGCACTTATGATGTCCTTCGTGGTGACAATTTTTCGGTTTTAAAAAGTATGATGACACAGTCTCCCATTTTTGCAGTTGGTTTGGTTGTTGAAGATGCCCTGGAAAAGAACCGAGAGCTTTGGGTGGTCTTGCAAGATATGAGGAAGATGTATGATTCTGTTGGCTGGGAGCATTTGGAGAAGTGTTTGGTCAGAATTAAAATGTGCAACAAGTTTATTCGGTTTTTTGGTGGCATTTACAGAGATTGCACTAATCGAGTTATGACAGATTTTGGTTTGACAGATGACTATCGTGTCCATGATGGTTTAGATCAAGGAGAGATCTTTTTCCCCCTCCTGTGGCGCATTTTTTATGATTCTCTTTTGTGCGAAGTCAAGCATCAGGAGAGTGTCTGTGAGTATAGGCTAATTTCTCATTTTGTTTCCAAGAGTGGTCATGTCGGATCGCAAGCTGGGCTTTCTTCCTATTTTGCTGCTGGTGCCTTTGTTGATGATACAATTTGGGTTGGCAGTAGTCAGAGAGCTACTCAACATATTTTGGACATTGCTAGTGAGTTTTTCGGATTAATGACATCTCAATAAACAATAACAAGACAGTAGCTATTTCTATCAATTGTAAAGTTGGAAATCCCGTTCTTTTCATTAGTAGTTCACCTATCTCTGTTGCCAAAAAGGGTGAATCCCATCAGTATTTGGGCATATTTCTGTCAACTAAGGGTCTTTCCAAACCCAGTTTAGCTAAGGCACATTCGGATGTTCATTTCTTTACAAATTTGGTTCTGAGAAAAGCTATCTTAGATAAGCAGTTCTTATATTTGGTTTTAGCAGTTCTCCAACCTATAATTAGCTATAGGACACAATTTAGCTTTGTTTCTATAGGTATTTGCAACAAGTGAGATGTTATGATTCATAAGGGTCTGAAGCTCAAATCTGGACTTCCGCTCGACTTTCTTAGTGATTCGATCCATCACCCCTCCTTTTATGGTTTGAGATCTTTCCTGCAGATTCAGTCTGAAGGCAAGGTTGCTTCTCTTATTAATTTTGCCAACTCTGGTGGGATTGTGGGACGTTTGTTCTCTCATAGGTCTCATGACCTGCAGGTTTTATGTTAGTGCCCTATTCATCTGTTGAGTTCTCCTGTTTGCATTTGTGTTAGCGCCTCTAATAATTTTTTGGTGGGTGTGGTTCACGTGCTTTATAATTGCAAATTGTCATTGGGTGGATTCTTTCCCAATTCCTTTCATGCCAATGATGGGACACTCATGTCAACTGTTTTGGGTGAGTCAGTTTTCTCTAGAAGTCTCTCCTTGCTTTGGCAGTATGGTGTGGCCTTTGTAGACCAATTTCGTGATCATTATGATACTGTCTTTGATTGGTCCACATTTAAGCGATGGAAGAAACTGGACCTCTGTGGCCCTATTCCTGAGTGGTTCAGACTTTCTGCTGTGTTTCTTGCTGGTGAGGATTCCTCTCCTGCCCACATCCCTCTTCTTGCTAATATTGGTTCCTTGAACATTCTGGGTTCCTCTGGTTTTGTGTCTGTCTGTGATTGTCTCTCACAAATCAATGCAAGGGTGCTATCGGTCTACACTGATGGGTCATTGAGAAATTTGGGTATGGTTGGCTGTGAAGCAGGTGCTGCAGCCTTTTTTGAGGACATTGGTATGGGTTTGGGTATTGACATGTCTGGGTTGATGTCATCTACCATGGCTGAGTTACAGGCAATTGCGTTGGCTTTCGAGTGTGTTCTTGTTTTTAGTGTTGTTTATTTATTTTTGGATAGTCAGTCTGCTTTGAATGCTTGCAAATCAGAATTGGGTTTGGTGGTTTCTGATTTCCGTAATCGGTGTTGGGTTAAGTGTCGACACATTGCCAACGTCATTTACAGTAAAAGTCTAAGAGTTAACTGGCACAAAGTCAAAGGTCATTCTGGGGTTTTGGGAAACAAGCATGCTGATGTAATTGCCAGTGCTGTTTTTGTTTCTGACTGGTTTCTTCCTCCTTGCCTGAATGAACACTTTTTGATGGCTGATGGCAATGTTGTCTCTGGCAATTCAAGGCACTTTGTCTGTGACATTTTTTGTGCCATGTGTCGTGCGCGTTGGAAGGTGGGGTCTGGTTCTAAATTTCTGCCTGTCGACTTGTGTACTGATGTTGATTGGTCCCGCTCTTTTTTGGTGTGGCATCCTGATTTGCATATGGCCACCAGTTTCACTAGCAAAATTTTGGCTAATGCGCGCTTTTATTTTATGAAGGCTTTACATCATCAGTTGTCTGTGGCTGTTCGAAAACGGCTTTATAATAGACTTTATCCCAGTGTGTTGTGTCTATATTGTGGTGATGTAAAGGTGTCGAATCATGTTTTTTCTTGTAAAGTCAATGATTCTGCTCGGTGTCAGTTGTTGGATTCTTACATGAACTCTTAGAAAACACTTTCTGGTTCTTCTGTCTCTTCTTCGGTTTTGTTGTAGTTGTTGTCGTCTTGTGTTTTAGGGTCCTCAGTGTCTATGGCTCTCCATAAGGGTTTTGTTTTTAATAAATGGTTCAGTGAAGCTGTCTCCGTCTTCCATAATTCCAAGATGGCATGTTTGGAGGTCATTAATTTTGCGTGTTCTCTTGGTCTTGCTTTTAGAGATGAGATCTGGTTGGTTCAGACCAAACACCATGCCTATATGAAAAAACACAGACTGATTCCTTTAGATGGTTCATCTCCTATTTCGGTCTCTGGTTTGACTTCATGGTTTTCTGCTGGTGTGGTTGATTTGCTTGGTATTGATGAAGCTTTTGGTGTGCATTTTGGTTTTTGCAAGTCTTGTATGTTTTTTTCCAGCATTGGTAATTCAGCTTCTGTCTATATAGCTGCATAGTGTTGTTTTAACTGGCCTAAGTGGCTGGTCACGTGTAGAAAATGCATGATTTATGTCTAGTTTAGATCATTTCTTTGATGTATAGTGCTAGGTTGTATGTGAACCTCACTTGTTAAATAAATAAATAAAAAAAAATTTAAAAATATCAAATCAGTTAAATTTATTATTATTTTTTTCAATATTTTCTATATAATATTTAAATTATTAAGAATCTTTATGTTTACAAATTTATTTATTACTATTAAAAACTTAG
The DNA here is from genome assembly GCA_016748015.1 of Geosiphon pyriformis. Taxonomy (NCBI): domain Eukaryota; kingdom Fungi; phylum Glomeromycota; class Glomeromycetes; order Archaeosporales; family Geosiphonaceae; genus Geosiphon; species Geosiphon pyriformis. Next base: position 559,309 of record JAAOMT010000690.1, on the reverse strand, counting down.
CAAAAAAAAACTTTCTTAAAGCATATTTATTTGGCATAATTCATATTTTTAATCTTAAATTTCTATTAATTCTTATTAGTATATTTCCAAATTTTATTTAAACATTTATTTAAAAAACCACTTAAGTTAAAAGAAATTATAACAATCATATAGTTAATATTAAAGAAATTAAATACACTATTAATCTCTTGATTAACTACAGTTATCAAAAAATATTTATTAATAAAAATATAATTTATAATCTTTTTTACACTTTTTAAATTATTTTAAATCAGAAGTTTGACAACAAGATTATTTAAAAGAAAATTTAATTAAAATATTTCTTCAAATTCATATTTTGTTTTATTATATTTTTATTAAAATTATCACCTAATATTATATAAAAATTTAAATTAACTGCTTTAACAATGCATAAATTTACTTTACAGATCTAATCAAAATATATATTAATAAAAATATTAGCATACAAACTTAGTATTATTATATATCACAGCTGCAAAGTGAATGAATAAAGTTTTCAATTGTGTCTGATTTGGGATATAAGTAATCAAAATAAAGTATGTAAATGTAAGTAAACCATCAGCCAACTTTTGAGAAAAATTTTGAATATGTAACCAGTGTATAATACATCTAATATAAAGTTAAGTAGTTTTTTTAATACATTCTGGTCTTCTATAAGCAATACTGCAGTCTTAGCAAGTATTAATTCAGATAGATAGAATGCCAATAATTGATTTCGGTTCTCTAAAATGTGAACACATATCTCCATAAATCTGGAAACTAATTCTAAAGCAATGTAAATGACATTAAGTAAGATGCAACAAGATAAAATAGTAAGAGCAGAAGCCAAAGTTGGGTTTTTAAGCCAATCATCCACAGTTATACTTCCACCTAAGAGTTTTTGTCATGCTAGTTTCATAAGTTCATTAAGTCTGATTGCACTTCTTAAAGTCATACCCCACAAAGATTGCCTTAGTGCAAACAGCTCTTCTAATTTTAATAGTTGTTCCGAGTTCAAGTTTGTTTGGCTAAATAAATCAAACGTAGCCATAAAATAAAATAGCAAAAAAAGTATATTCTTAATTAAAAATACTAAGACCAAGAAATCCAAAGATAATAATAGTGCAATGTCAGAGAGTTTCGAAATAGTATTAGCAAATATGGCAAAAACACCCAAAGAAAGACAATATAAAGCTTGGCGAGTGTAGATAAACACTTTATTTTGTCCTAGTAAAATCTGTGATTTATCAAATGTAAATACAAGTTTTGTCTTTTTGTTAACAATTTTCGATAAATGAGGTTTAATTTTTTCCCAAACTTCTGTAATTTTTTTTGTACAAAATTCTTCTTCCATCCAATTTAACTCAATTGAGTCTTTTTTCCAGGATTTCACTAAGCTATTAGCTTTATTTATTATATTTTTTCAAATTCGGAATCTTGCTGTTAATTTTTCCAATTTTCAATGCTTTTTCTATCAAGAACTACAGAAAAATGCCACTATGTAAACTATTTCATCTTTCCTTTTATCAAAAAAAAATCACAAATAATTCATATTGGAGGTAAAATTTCTGAACTATAACTTGCACAAAAGCATAAATATATAACAAAATAGTTTTAAGCAAGCTGATAAAGAAGTCTAGACTTCCCAGTCCTAGATCCTTAGAAGAAAACATTGTATGAAGCATAATATTTAAAATCCTGAAAAGTTGTTTACTTGTGTACACAGTTATTAATATGTTTTTTAAAAAACTGCAAGACACTAAGATCATCTTTGTATTTTTGCTTAAATGCTTTCACCATTGATTCTAAATTTTATGTATTGTAGTTAGAAATAAGAAAGCATAGTTATAATTTTAATTGAATTTAGTTACAAAAAAAAGTACTCATGTTTCAGAGATTTTAAAGAAAAGAGGATGAACTTATTGTCAAGTTCTAGAAAAAATTACAACTTAGTATTTATACTAGACAAAACTTAATACTAAAATAAATCATTTTCAAATTCAAAACACATATTAATAAAAATAGATTGAACAAATAACTTATCAGTAGAAGACTTAGCTATAAGAAACAAATAAAGCATATTGGTGACAAGAAAAAAGAAAGAAAAAAGCAATAATTAATTAACATCATAAAAGTATATTGAATGTTCTCTTATATATATAAAAATACATATAAATAATAATGAAGGTAAAGAGTAAAACTTAAGTTAAGAGCTAATATTAAGTCAAAAAGTTTTATTATTGAGTTAAATGCAAAGCAATTTTGGAAGCAAGAGACAGAAGTGAATGAGCACAAATTAGTTAAATAAATAAAGAATAATAGTAATAGGGTGGATAAGAAAGTACTTTTTTATCCTACTTCATTTTTCAACATTTAAGTTACATGTTTTAGTTGTTTCTATCAATGTATTTTATAATTATTGCATTTGCAACTTCCACTTGTTCTTTTCTACTTTTAGCTCTTTTACTTTTTTTTAGCTTTTTTTTTGCTTTTTTAGCACTTATATATCTTCTATCTACCAATGTTTTTCGTTTTTATTCTTGTACTTCTCCTGTCTCAAATTTTTCTTCAATTTATGTAATTCATCTTTCTTTTCACATTTCATTAACTTTTCTAGTTTTTCCTTCTTTTTTTTCAGCTTCTCCTTCTTTTTATTTAGCTTCTTTTCATATTTATTATACTCAGTCTTAGCATTTTTTAATGCTTGTTTAATATCTTCAACACTTGTCATAGTGTTTTGTGTATTTGTTATGATTTGGAAAGATATGGCCTAATATATGTTTAATTTATGTCAATAACATTTCAGATCTTTGATTTATCAGTATAAATTTAACAAATCCTATTATATAATTGTTATTTAATAATTATTGTATTGTACAATATTTTATTAATATGTTTATTAATATTGAATAAAATTTATTTTATTATTTTAAAATAAAAACAATTATAAGTTTTAAAAATTAAAATTAATACTATTAAAATTCAAAAAAATCAAGCCAGTATTAAAATATATTTTTATTATTATTTATATATATATATATGTAGCTTTAAAACTTATTTTTACTTGTTAGAATCTAGTAATTAAGTTAATAGTTAACAAAAAAGCAGTATTATAAAATTTATTTAATATTGTATTAATCTTAAAAAGTAAATACATATTTTTTTTAATAATAATATTTAATTGGCAGTAATTAATACAAAAACATAAAGTTTTACTTTTTTTGAAAATTATTATTACTGAAAAAATTTATTTACTCTTGGTTTTTTGTATGAACTCAAGTTTTTTTATTTGATTTATCTCTTTTTTGATAAACTTATTATTGTGGCAGTTAGATTGGTATGGCTTTAAATAGATAAGACAATTTTTTTGATAGCAATAGTGTATTGTATTATATTAGTTTATTTTAAAAACATTATTTTTTTAAAATTACTAATTTGTTTTTAGCCGGTAAATTTTTAATGTCTACTTTTTTTTCTTTTAAGAAAAATTCTTTTTGTTTTATTGTTAATAATTGTATCTTTAAAAATTTTTTTTCAAATAACTTTTATTTTTTTTTATTTTTTTTAAGGATATTAAACTGATAAATTCTTAATTTTTGTAATAAATTTAACAAATCATATATTTATTGTAAAGAGAATATAATAGTTTATTATATTAATACTAAATAAAAACTATGTTACTAATAATTGTATTTGGTTTTTTTATTAGGTTTTCTGTTAAAAATTCTTTAAAAAATATTATAATAAGATTAATAAATTATTTTGCTATTTACTATAATTTTTTTTTATTAATTTTAATATTATTAAAAATTTATTATTGTTAAAAAAAATAATATTAACAAATATACCAATTTTTATTTTTTTTTCATTATTTTTTTTATTTTTTTATTTTTCTGTTTGTACTTTTTTGTTTTAGTTTTGATTTTGAAAAAGTTGTTTAATAATAGTACTTAATTATAATAAGCTTTTTATTATATTTAATAGTTAATTTAGAGAATTTATAATTAAGCAAAACTTTAGTTTTTTTGAGTTATTTATTGTCAACAATAATTGTATATTTTTTAACTTTAAAAACTTTTATGTCAATTTTAATGGAAATATTATTAATTCAGACAAAAACAGCTTTAATTATGTCAAATTTTTTTTTTGTTACTATATATATTGATTATGAGTTTGATTAAAAGTTTGATTAATTTTTTTTTAATAACTTCTAAAAAGTGTTTAGTAATAATGCTAACAGATAATTTATTATCTAAGATTAATTTAATAAAATAACCAGTTACTTGGGCTTTGTAAATCAAGAGAGTAATATTGTTGTTATTAGCAAATTTTGCTTGGTAAAAATATTTATAAGTTTTTGGAATCTTTTTTTTTAGGATTAAAAATTTGTGAAAATTTTTTTTAAATTGAAAATAAGTTATTAATTGGCCAAAAGTAATATGTGCTAAGTTTTTATAAAATTTTTTACAACAGAATAAGATTCAGAATTTTATATAATTTTTGGAATTTTTAATTTTGAAGAATTTTTAAAAAACTTTGGCTTTAGAAGCTTATAGTTGTTAACTATAAATATTAAAACTTTATTGAAATTTAAAACAAACTTAATCATTAATATTTAATTTATTTATGTCATAATTATTATTAGTTAAGTTAAAAAAATAGAAGAGATTTTTTTTTAATTGACTTGTACTCTTATTCTTTGGAAATATACTTATTAATTTGAAGACTAATAAATAATAGCTTTAATTAAAAAATTCAGATTGATTGATTTGGTTTTTGATTTGAAGTATTATTATTGTTAGCTTTATTATTTTAATTGTTATTTTTTCTGAAAATTAAAGAAGATAAAAGAGAATTGTTTTAATCTCTTAAAAAGTGTTTAGTTAATTTACAGTAATAATATACAGATAGACTATGATTTTATTGTTTTGATTATAGAGTAATTGTTAAGATTAATTGAAATAAGATTTATATCTAAATTTCTAAGACTATTAATTTTTTTTATTGCTTGTGCTAATAGTTCTAATATTTAGACAAGATTAACTATAAGTCTGTTTATGAGTTGTTTATTTGATCTTAGATTTGAACAGCAAAAGAGATAACAGTTATTTGTAAAACTGAAAATAACAAAAATAGAAGCAAAAATTAGAAGTGTAAATTCTAAATGCATTTTTTAATTATTTTTGATTTTTTGGGCTAATTCTATAGCCATGTTTATTGTGAAATTGTTTTTTAAGACCAAAAAAGACCAAAAAACATACAACAAATTGGTTTTTAATTTTTTTATAAAGAAGTAAATCTTTTGCTCTTCTGTTTAATCTCTTTTAATGTCTACTCTTTTGATTAACTTTCTTATGTTTTTAGCATATTCAGTTACAGTTTTACCAGAATTTTGAGTTCTTTTTTCTAGTTTTATATGATTTAGAAATTAAAATGGAAGTTCTAAACTTCTGTTTAAACTGGATAATAAAAGAAATAGTATTTTCAAAAGTCCATCTTTTTATTTTTTAAGAGACACCAGCAGTAATTTTTTGGAAGAAACAAGTGGCAGAAAATCCTTAAAAATAGCGACCAATAATCTGGAACTTGTAATTATTATCATACTGGTTGGTTGTTGTTGCTTTTTCAAAGTTATCCAACTATTTAATTAGATTTTGTATATTATCTCTAAATAAGAATAGTGAGGTGTTGTTTTTTCGTTTCAAAGCAGTTTGTGGGTTTTAGAGAGCAGCCAGAATATTTGCTTATATTGGGTCATTAGCCATTGGTTCTGGGATAACTGTTTTTGTAGAGGTATTTGATTTACTTAAAAAAGGATAAAAAACAGTAGTGGTTTGGTAGCTTTCTTCTTTTGTTTCAAGAGAGTTCTTAATTAATTGATGGGCAGCTATCCAAATGTAAATTTGATGATTCAGATATTCGAAATTAGGTGGTATTTGTTTAAAGATTACATAGTATAAGAGTTGGGTGGATTTCCTCTTAAATTATTCCGTATATTTTTTATAATACTGGAAAAGACGGATTCAATAAATTCCATGACTGGTTTATTGACACAAATATCATCGGCATGTGTTGGTAAGTTTTCTATTTGAAATAAATTTGTCTATCCATCACAGTGTGCTAGGAAATTTTATTTCTTTTCAAAGAAAGAAATAAAGAAATTCCTATACAATGAATTTGATTCTGACATGCTATTTTAAGAAATGATAAATGATTACTGGTCCTGCAAAGTACACAACTAACGCCATATCAAGAGTTCTATTTGTGATAAATTTGTATTTGACTCAAGAATAAAAATTTAAGATAAATAGCAAAAAATAATATTTGACATAAATCAATTGTTTATTCTAAAAGGATTAAACCGTTTATAGGCGCACTTCCTAAATTGCAATAACTTGCAAGATATGCCAAGTCTTTATAAGCGGTAAAAAACCTCTTTCAAGATCCATTAAAGTTTTAGGAAATGATTGAGATCGTTTTGTGATTCGATTGAATTGGAAAGGAGCTTTAATTTAATTTTTCCAATCAACCACAATGAGGAAAGTGAGATTTCTATCCTGTTTATAGAAATGTTGATGGGAAACTATCCAGTCTTCAAAAATTTTATGCGACCAAAAGTAAAATACAAAGTATATAAATATTGAAATGATTAATTTTTTTCTCCATAAATTCTTGAAATTAAATTATTTTTCGACAATTTATAATGTTCAAAATAAATAATGGTTAATCATTTTCATTCAGAACATTCGCGAATTAGTCAAAAGCAAAATTTATTTATATAGTTATTTAGTTGTGTAATATTACACGAACTGCCATTTTAAATATTATATCACAATTTTTGACAGCCAACAAGAACATCTTCTAAATAAGAGCATATTTTATACAAAACCTTTGAAAACATAATCAAATGCCATGGAAATCTTGCTGAAATTCTGACAAAGCAGCATTCAAAGATTGGTCTCCTCTTGACACTCCAGTACATTATTGATTTAGATAAATAGGTACAACCTTGTGGAAGTATTCTAGTAATTAGCATAAAAACTCTGAATGAATAAAAACTTGTTAATACTTTCAAAGTAGAATTTATTTTTCAAAAACATATGTGGATAAAGGCACTGAGCCTTAAGAAAATTAAAATCAAAAGTAAACAAATCGGAGATATTAAGTCAAAAGATTGAAATAGCAATATTGTTTTAGTATTTTATTGATAGTCTACCCAAAAACTTTAATAATAGATGTTGAGGTTTCTTATTTATTAATTAGTTCAAATTAGAGAATGGTTTTTTGAAATTTCTTTTTGTTTAGAAAATAAAACTGTTTGAGAATAACCCGGCTGTATTTTTTATGATATAATAACTTTAAACAGCAAATCTTTTTAAAATTCTATATATTATATATTAAATATACATAACTAAAATTTATTTCAAAATAATAAATAAATTAAGACTAGTTAATTTTAGAATGAACTGATGTAATTTTATCTTTTTATTAAGCAAATATCATTTTTCAATATTATTTCCAAACTTATTTATGTGAAAATTTTCAAAGTACATAAATTTAAAAATGAGCATTATCAATATATACTGACAAGTTTATATGGATATCCAAAAATTAATATCTTTTTTTTCTTGTAATTTCTGCCAAAAAAATTATCTTACTCAAATTGAGTCTATTATTTCAATATATTTTTTAATTTTGATGATATATTTTATAAAAGATTTTCAAAAATAGTCGAAAGTTTATAGTTTTAATTAAATATTTAAGTTATAAATTATAAGAACCATTAATTGTTCGTAGAAATCCTTATTAAAGTTATTGAGGCATTTATTAGCTTTTAAAAGTCCTACATGTGATGATGCATATCCTCTAAAATCCTAACATTTTAATTTTTTCTAATGTCAAAGATGCTAGTGCCAAGTGAAATGTTAATAAAATACCTAAGGACTTTTACCGGCATAGCTTTATTTTAACTTTAAAAGGATTCGATTTTGGCATGTCTCGGAATGAATCTAACTATATAAGGTTTAGCGGTTTGAACAACAGACGAGAAAGAATTGCTTAAATCAATAGGAATAGATTTTCCAGTTGCGTCTCTTTTTGTATTTTCAATTTCGAAAGCCCAAAGTAGCGTGCTTGACATATACAGTAATTCTGCTTCAGCCTATACAGTTTTCACCGAAAAATGCAAATTAGATATTTGGTTTATTTCGCCTCAAAAAGGCAATAAAATGTCTGAAATTTTATAAAAAGGACCTACTAAATAAATTCCAGTACACTGTCGTCTTCCAACTGAAAATGAAAATTGATCTCGATTTTGGTAGGGGCCTTTTGATGAAGCAGCGATACTTTCTTTTGAATTGATAAATCGATCTGGATTGAAAATATCGGGGTTTTCATACCGATTCTTGTCCGAGTTAAGCGCGTAAATATTCAAGATAATTGCTGAATTTTTTGGAATTTGATATCCCATATATTCATCATCTTGTTCAAGATATCTAAATGCTAGTGAGAGCTAGAAAAAAAAACAGACATATAAAGGCATTAATTTTTAAAAAAAATTACGAAATTTAGCAATATCACAAAGAAAGTTTCAGAACTGGAGGAGCCCAACGAAGAGTTTCTTTAACGAGTGATTGGATATATAGAAGGGAGGTAAAATCGGAATTAGTTGGCAAACGTTCACGTCCAACTACTCTATCTAATTCTTCATGAGCTTTTTGCTGAAACTCTGGATGATTTGCCAAAATTCCAATGAGCCAGTGTATGCTAGTTGCCACAGTTTCCTATATTTTTTTTACAAAAAAATAAGTTTAAAACTCATCTTTTTTAAAAGAGCAATTCGATTCGTATAAAATTTTATTTGTAACGTACTGTTCCTGCAAGTAAAAACAATTCAGCCAGTTTTATCACGTCAAATTCATCAATCAAACCTTCATCCTGTTTACTCAAAAAATCCCGAGCGACACATGGCTTTTTCCCTGGATCATCTTCCACCTTTTTCAACAAGCTTCGCGTTACTGCTTCCCACTCGTCGCGTAATTCAAGAGTCTTTGAAAGCTCCTTTCGGAAGGGAGGAAATGAGAGTAAAATTGGGTATCGATTTGGAAACAAATTCTGGAATTTTATCAGGTCAATGTGTCTTGTAAAGAATTGATCTAACTTTATATAAAGGGGATCTTTGGAATTCTCAAATTTAATTCCAAAAAGAATATTTACAATAATATTAAATGATGCGAAACGGAGTTGATGCGTAGGATTGATTCCGTCTGGTTTTTTATTATCCTTTAAAATATCACACACGAGGTCTTTGCTGCATTCTGCGATCAGGTGAGAATAAGATTCGATTTTTCCTTGATTTAAAAAACTGTGGGCTTTTTAAAGAAAAAAAAATTAAAATTTTGTCAAACATTATTAGCAAAAGAATTAAACTGAGACTTGGCTTCCCAACCTAACGGCATCATTTTTCGATACCATTTATTATAAGGTGAAAAAATGAAACTCTTTTTTCGTGCCAAAAGATTAAGCAGATATAAATCTTCGCGTGAAGAATAAATCGCACCTCCTATTAATTAATGTAAAGATTAATTTTGAAAATTATCGTGAAATTTATAAATGACAAAAGATTAGTCACGTTTTTGAACGAGGTCGTCAACGATTTTAGGACTGTTGATAATGATCCAACGCATAGGACCAACATAAATCATGAAAATGTCACCACACTTTTCGCTCCATTCAGCAAACCTGTAAAAATTAATGTGTATTGACGAAACGAATAATTTCAATATGTACTTCAAATAAATTAAAAATTAAAATTAAAGAATGATGCAAACTTTTTATCCATATTCATACTGAGCGAAAAAGCGTGTCCTATAATTTTATAATTCAATTTAAATTGATCTAAAAGTAAAAATTTTGGAGCATTCTGTGAAAAAAAATATCATACCAAAAAAAGGAATCCAGCCTGCTGGTACAGGCAATTGTTTTCCAGCATGGATTTTTGCTTTAAAAAATTTGATTTTACAAAAGTAAAAAGTAGCAATTAAAATAATGATATATATGAAAAGCATAATAGTTCAGAATATCTTTTAAATTTTATAACAATTTTAAATTTCCTGTCTTTTGGTTGACAACAAACGTCTTTATATTTGAAGTCGATGAGTTTTGTTGGATAATAAAGTTATTTCCTTATCTATGTCCTTCCCATACATAAGCATAAACTCTAATATACGCATCGTCTAGAAAACTTTGATAAAACCTAACCGATTGAACAACAGCATGCATTTGTGTGAATAGATGAATAAATTAATGATTAGAAAAAACTTTGTTTATTAAAGTATTTTCTCAACATTAACTGTGAAAAAGATTAAAAGAGGTCTGTTTAAAGAAAATCAAAAACCTTGATTATAAGTCAGGCAGTTTTTATGGAAAAACTTAAATAAAAAAACATTATTCAAAGTTCAATACATGCAGACAAATGGTGCTGTTTTTCAAAAAAAAAATTGCGAAACTTTTCAATTTGACGATAGTCGAGGAAAACAACCTGATTTGGTAGCTTGTTGAAACTGTAAAACTCAGCGGTAGAGATATTAAAATGCATATAAAATAGTTGATGAGAACAAAATCTTTGATCTTTTCAAGATTATATATTTAAAGATAAGACAACTTAATAATAAAAATTTTTAATTCTGATAATATGGTCTAACCCAATTTATTTTTCTTGAATATAGTTTTCATTTTATCTTTTTTTAGAATACATTCCCGAAATATGCAAGGGAAAATCGTAGATAAATTTTAATTACGGAGTTTACCTAATAAATCTAAACTATTTCACTGTTCTTTTTTTTTTTTGCAAAAGAAAATACCAATCGCATTTTCATTATATATTCTTAACTTTAAATTTTATTGCATCAAACAAATGCTGTGACCAAAAGTATAAATCTACTACTATAAATTTTATTGGTAACCACAAGTTATAATGAAAATTAATCGTTAATTTATCCGCGAAAAATTACGGCAATTAGGCTTTAACAAAATGCGAAAAAAAACTTGTTTAGGGTGGAAATACGATTTAACTTTTATAATATCCCTTTCTAGACATAATACATTTAGAAAGGTTTAAAATAGTCATACAAAACAAATGATAATCTATCGAAATTTTATTTTTCTCTACAATACAATGAAGCAACCGACAGAATAACCAAAAATTCAATCCAAAGAATGATAGAATATCAACAAGCCTCATTTCAGTGGGTTTGAATTTGTTGAGAGTTATAATAAAATTATGGACTCTTCAAATCTTGAAATCGTCTCAGTTTGATTTTGCTTTATATTCAAAGAGCAATATTAATCGTCAATTCTAATCCGATTCATATTTTTATTCTACTCTTTGGATATATTGCTGATTGAATTGATACGATTATAAAAAATTGTTGCAAGAGCGTATCAATTAGAAATCTTTAATATATATGTTTTAAGTGGCAAAAGGCTCACAACCTTTTATGGCCGCCCCTAACACTTTCTTGTAAGAAATATTTTAAATAACTTTTTCAAAGGAAAAATACCTTCTATTATTCCAAAAATTTTAACATAAAATCGGGAGAAATTTTGTTGTTTTCATCTATAAATAAAAATTCATATTCCAAACACTCTAATTGACATTTGTAGAATAATTGTGAGAATAGATAATTATTGGATATTAATATTCTTCAATTGATTTCATATTTTTTTCATAATAAAACAAACAAATAAACAAATAAATAAAATGAGCTAGAAATTTATTCTTATCCCAAAGTTCAAAAAAGCTTCATTTCATACAAAAAAGAATCATCCTTTTCAAAAATTAGCCATTATAAACATTTCTTGCAGCTTTTATTATTAGAAACACTATGCGTCTCTATTTTAACAAACCTACAACACAATCCATGGAATGTAAAAAGCTTCATTCGTATTTTTTTGATTCTAATTCTGAATCCTACATAAAAGTTTTTTCAATCACAATTAGAAATTTCGGTATGGAACCAGTTCCAACTTTTTTGAAAAATATCGTATGCTTTGGTTACTAATTTCATAAAATCTCAACTTGCAATGATTCGAAATTTTTAAAAAAACTTTTTGTAAAATAAAATCCCATCCACCTTTTAAGTTTACAATTCTAATCTTTTACCACTTAATTTTAATTTTTATCTAAGGTTTTAGATGAAAAATTTTCGCTTCTCAAAATAATAATTAATTTTGTGCTTAAAAAACCTTGGAATTAAATTTATTAATATCTAATCTTTTACAGCCTTCTAATACTTTTCGTTGTAATGTGATTTTATTCAGCCATGCTTAATAGTCCTGATAACAACTTTGGGAGGAAAATATATATATTTTCCTACAAGAAAAATTTTCTCAATTGGCCCAGCCAATACCTAGAAAATTGCTCTCGTCTCACTTCAACTTTTTCTGAATCTTCAATGGCTCTTGGGAATAAATTGGTTCATAAAAGGATTCTTGTTCCCCTTTTAGAGGTTCCTTTGGTTGCTCAACAAAACTTTGCAACCCTATTACCTTTTCGACTCTTTGGTTCTCTTTCACTGCCTTAATATTATGAATCTCAAAATTTTCAATTTCATCGCCTTCCTTAACTCTTTCAATTGAAGAAACCAATCTTTGAACTTCTGGAAATTCTTCCACAAGCTCAATTTGTTGATGTTGTTCGATTGGCTCGAGATGCAAAAATTCAACTCCTTGGAACTTTATCGCATGTTGAATTTTTTGAATTTCTTCCACCTTTTCCATACTTTGGTATCCCTTAACTGGATCTATGATGTCAATCTCAACCCCTTGTGATTGTTGAGCTGGCTCCATTATTGGGAATTCTTTAATATCTTCATTCTTTGGAAATTCAGGATTTAATTTGGCCAAAAAAGATTCAGATTTTTGAAATTCCACCACTTGCTCCATCCTATGGTATTCCTGCACTGGCTTCACATTGAGATATTCAACCCTTTTACATAGTCCAAGTGGGTCAAAATTTTCAAATTCGGCACCATCTTGGTATGTACTCTCTTGCATCTCTTCAGCTTGTTCAGGCTCTTCCACTTTTTTAAGTACTGCTTTGTTATCACTGATAAATACAACTAAAATTTAACGAATTTTTTTTTTGAAAAGAAGACAAAAAATTAATGAACCTTTGTTATTAGATTCGTGTAACTATTTTTACAAAAATTCTAAACTGAATTTCCATCTATTTTTAAGCCTTAAATATACAAAGCCAATAATTACCCTTAAATAAATCGAATGCTCAAGATCTATACTATATTGTAGTTGGTTCCTGGCTAGTTGGCTCTAGTTCATTGCGAATTTGGTTAGATAAACCGATTAAAATCTCACCTTCATAACTGCCTGGAGAAATGGGGGAATCTAATTGGGATAAACCGGTAGCTGAAAATGCTTGGGCTGTTTTGCACCTTTTTAACATGGCGTTTAGTTTCAGGAATATCTCTGAAAAGGGTGGGCGTCGATTGCGATCGTAATTTATGGCTTTAAGTGAGGTGGTAAATTTTATGAATATTCAAAGACAAACGTAGAAATGTTTTGAATTTTACAATAAAAGAAAGCTATTGAATTTTTTTTTACCTAATAAAACGAGATCTCTATAGTCCTTTGGTGCCATTTTCGTTCTTGTAAATAACTCTTGTGGACGGTAAGTGTTCTCCCTTAACGCTTCAATGACTGTATTATAATTGTAACCATGTAATGGAATATTTTCTTCGGCGATTTCAAGCAAAAGCATACCGAAACTAGGGATATACATATGTATGTGCATATCAATTTAGGTTTAATTCAAAGTTATTAGAGAAATATAAGACCCGATCGTCAACACGAACCTGTAGATTTCACATTTGACATCATAAGGAAAGTCACCTTTTAATTTTTCGGGGGCCATGTATCGATACTTATCGACCATATCGCTGATACGATCAGAACTATTTTGTCGACTATCTGATGGGAAAAAATTAACTCCACATCCAGATACTTGGGCCTGGTGATCTCCAGTTATGAGAATAGACTCAGGTGTGAGATCATGATGTAAAATGTCGACAGCCCGTAGAAAATTCATTGCCCTTGCCACGTCAACAGCCAGTGAAAGCTTTTTAGTCCATGATAGAGGTCCAGCATTTTTATAATATTCTCTTAGATTGCCTAGATCTGCCCACTCGGTGACAACAAATAAAGATTTAAGTTGTTTGGATTCATCCCATTCTTCAATGACACCATGAAATAGTATGATATTGAAAGATGCCTCAAGTTTTTTCAAGATTGCAACGTTGTTTCTTATTTTGTTTTTGCCAATTTCATCTTCATCCTTAAATTTTCGCTTTATACGTGTAAGTGCGACTTCTCGATTGCGCCAGATTGCTTTTTCAACATTCATACTTGGTTGTACAGGTGGATTGAATCTTTCAATTGATGTGGGATCAATTTTCGCCGAGTGGGTTAATCCAGGTGGCAATGGTTTTTTGGTACGAAACATTGCGTTGAATGCGTATATTTCTTCTATTTCCCGCGACACTTGTCCACTGGCATCCGTAATACCTCCACGAATTTCTTGTAGAAACTATATGAACCGAATTTTTGGAGTTTCAAATTTTATGTAAGTGTAAATGTTCAAAATATGAACAGGAAATGATATGAATAAAATTCCGCTTTTACCTTCATCATTTCATTGACATCTTCTTCGACCACTTTCAAATCTTGACCCATCTGAAATTGGTCAGCATTTGGTGTGATAACATTCAATTCGCTTAATACGGTATCAATGGCACTTGCCAACTGTTCAAAAGTGCATTGTACATTATTTCTCTTCACAAATCGTCTGTATCTTCTCAACTGTGAAACATTCCTGATGAACTCTTCGATATGATCGATAATCTCTCCTAGTCGTTGTACGCACAAGAAATTATGTTTTGATCGCCAAAAATCTTCCTCCTCTTGCTGTTTGGTTTCGAAAAATTTTACTGCGTCATCAGCTATTAAGGCTCGATCTAATAATGCACTGCATACACGACGATGATGTTCGGCTACCTGACATCTTCTTGTAATTTTTTCAACTTTTTGTTTAATATCTCGCATTAAGGGTAGGAAGAAAGTTATGGTTACTTCGAACGCTGCAACTCCCATATTTGTCGTGGCTAAACTGTCAACGCTGCCAAAAGAAGCTCGTGGAGATATTCGTGGGGGTAAGAGTGCAGAGGTATCTCCAGGGGTTGGTAAAGTGACATTTCCGAAAGTTGGAGTCCAAATGTCAGGGGAAATTGGTGATGTGATTTCCATTGTTGGAATATTACCATGCGGTGCAACTGAACTTGCTTTAGTTTTTTTAATTCCATTTGACAATTTAATATCTGTTAAAATGTTTGAGATTTCGAAAATTCCCAAATATTAATTAGTTGGTGATAAATATGTCAAGCCAAATAATTGAAAAATATTTACCAAAGAAATTTTGTATTTTCAGCTGAGGTAATTTAGAATTTGTTACAGTCCCTGATTGAATCATTCTCTCAAAATCTTGATAGCATTGACTATATAAAATTTAATGGGTTTTCTTGACAGCTTTTTACCGTTTGAAAGGAAGAAGGAACCTTATATCCAAAGAAGGGTTAACGTTGTGGTTGATACGTGAATTGCCATAATCTATAAATGGGACTGCCGAGATCGATCACTGATTAGAGAGATCACCTGACTTACTAGTAAAAAGATATTGTGATCTCTGCAGTTGTCACACACAGGTAGTAGAATTCGGTTAGAGTTTTTTCAAATTTCGAAGAATCTAGAGCAACTTTAAAGGAAAAACGCAATAATAAATATTTAATGATGTGGATATTCCGAAGGGAAAATACAGAGATCAAAATTGAAAAAAGAGTTTATATATTCTTATCATTTGCTCGGAAAATGCCTTCAAAAATCCTATCAAACCAGGTATCGTCAAGTGAAAACTTTGAAAGGATGACTGATAAGTGATAGGAATAAAATTGGGACACGGATCAGCGTTGTTCGTCTTCAAAAAGGTATGGATAGTGAGTTGAGCAATTTCTCCGAATCTCCATAAATGAATAAACATACATTTCATAATTCTATATTTGTTATGACCACACGCTGCTGTCATACTTGGCGAGTTACACAAATCAGCACTGATAACAGATCAATTTTCCGGGGAATTGTAAAATTTTTTTGGGATTTACATGTATTAACCAGATCCTGTTTAGAGTAAATAATCAAGAAAAAGCGGAGAAATATTATTTTCTATTTTTAATAGATTCCATATCTTAATAATATTCTGAATTCAAAAAATGCAATTTTGATTATATTTCTATGTTTCTGTTAAATTTACAGATCAAGTTATTTCTCTTGAAGAATTTCCTTAACAAGATGTTTACTCATCCAAAATTCCAGAAAATACGACAGAAATTCATTTAAAATATTGATTTTACCTAGGGGAAGGGAGAAGGGAGAAGGGAGAAGGGAGAAGGGGGAGGGGGGAGGGGTAAATTCTGCTAAACAAAAAATGATTTGAACCTTAGCGGAATTACAGCAGCATTGTAAAAGGAAGTTTTAGCAAATAGTTAATTCATTTTTAGAAGATAAATTAATCATTTATCCTTAAAATGTTTTGCCCCTACCATCAAAGATGATTATTAATAATGATATTTCCAAATTCTGATTCTTAAGACATGGCTACTTTACTAAGCAATATACATATATCAAGCATGGATTTGAAAATTAAAATTTTCCCAAAGAAAAAATAATGTTTTAAGTAGATATTTTGATAAACAAAATTTTCAGTGACTATATTGTTACCGAAAAAGGTAACAATATATATTTATTGTTTGAGTAAAACTTTTATATCAATAACTTTAAAATAAATAAATAAAGTTTTATGATAATTTAGATTTGGCTTGAAAATGCTTATTATATTTAATGGACATTTTTAATAGGAGATTTTTTTTCAATCACTCGATTATATTATTAAGTCCGAACAAGCACAAAAATTACTAGACTAATTAAATAAAAAGGTTTAAAAATAAAATAAAATGAATCTAAAGTGCTTTCAGTGATTTTTATATGAAAAATTTAAAATGATTATCATTAAGGAATAAATTTCTTTTCAAAAGTTATTGTTAATGTATAATATCTATTTCAAGTAAGTATTAAATTTTTTAAAAATATAAAGAAATAAATTTTTGTATACAATTTTTTGAATACAATTAATATATATATATATATATATATAAAATAAGCTTTTTATATATTTAATTTATTAATATTATTAATTTAGCAAGTAAATAAATATATAAAAGTTAATTGTTTTAAAATCTCTGAACAAACTTTTTTATAATAAATAAATTTTTTATTTTATTGACAATGAATTAAATATAAAAGTTGTTAAAATAATTCAAAGTATTGACAAAAGTTATAGAAATTAATTAAAAAAAAGTTTTTTTTTTTTAATTTTTAATTTTATTTAGGCTGAGGGTTTTCAAATAGGTAAAATTAAACAGTTGGCTAATATATGTAAATGTAAATGTAAATGCAATTTTATTGTGTATGCAAATGCAAATGCAAATGTAAATATAATTGTAAATGTAAATAGTCCCTGCGTGGGAACCTAATATACCGTTAAATGATAACAAATAATTTTTACCAATAAAAGATTATCTGCGTATCAATTTAAAATAGTTTTCCAAGAGAGGTTTTAAGGTTTGATAAAGTAAAAGAGATATAGCACCTCAATGGTTTTTCTAATCACTGTAAATAAACTTGCTTAAAATTAAAAATACTTTTTTAAATCTAGTTACACTATGCTAGACTATCTTAACTAATTTCAATTTTTGAAAAAACATTTTATTTATTAATTCCATGAATAAGTTTTTTTTTTAGAAATTAATTTAATTTCAGCTCGATTCCAAAAGAGTTCTTAAACTTTTTTTGCTTTTTACTCTGACATGAAAGCTTAAAAGCTCTGGATTCATTGGAAAACTTTTGGAATTCGATTATTTTATAGACTTAGAAAAGGCAACAAGTTCAATAATCCAGATTTACTTTCAGATTCGAGTGTTTTTACATTAAAAAAGAATCATTAACTTGAATTTTAATATCATATTTATCTTTACAAATATGCTTTCCCAAATTATTATAATCAAATAAATCTTTTAAATATCTTTTACAATTTCTTATTTTTTTTCAAAAAATTTTATCTTTAGCCATTGTTATTCTTGATTACTAAATCTCAAAAAACACGACACTAGTATGAAAGTAGTATCATTTTGTACTTGATTCTAATATAAAAATTAGACGTTACTTATTTAAATAGCCTTAATTTTACAAAAAGTAATAATGATATTTATAATAGTAATAGTAATAATTATATACTTTTGTTTGAGTTATTTCTATAAAAAAGAAAGTAGAGTGTATCTATACATTAAAATTCATCATTGATCCGTCAATTATTTTATCTCTGAAATTAGATAATTCACGATTTATCTCCTTTAAATCCAATTTCTCATTCAACTTTATCCCCATCAATAAATCTTTATCACTTCTATTCATCTCAGCTGATATCGAATTTGATGAAAGTTTCTTATTTATTTGGCTGCGACGTCAAAGAATCTTTTGATTCTAAACCCTGCGTAGCGTCACCAATTTTTTGCCCAAAAAATCGAAAACTAGTTGCAAAAGTCTTATATTCTTCAACTTCTTGTATTGTGTTTTGAAGAATTCGGTCGTATTCTTCATTTGTTATATTCGAGAATGGAACTAAATGATGTCTTATGTGATGATATTTCCATTCGAAATCTTTTATAGCCTTATATTTAAAAAAAAAAAAACATTACGCTTTGAGAGAATGCAGAAACTTAAAAAATTTGACAAAAATATTAAAATGATAACTTACAAGCTCGCCAAATTTACCATTCCATTTGCCCAGAGGGACCTGCGTCTCTTTATGATATATTTTTTTAAATTGATTGGTCGATTGCATGTATCTTGGCAATTTTTGTGACATAAAGTTGGTATATATTCCTATTGAATTGATAAAGTGATGATCTGGGAAAATGAAAAGAGATTAAAAATTAATTTTAATCCAAAAAAAACAAAATACAATCAAGATATCATTCTTACAGCATTCTTGCAATTGCGCGGTCATGATTCCTTGATTTTCCAAAATCCCCTCTTCTTCCATCTTGTGTGTAAAAAAAATATTTTTGAGCTTTAAAATTTCCGAAACCCTCAAAGATATTTTAACAGATTTTAGTTGAAACTTACCAGCTCAATCCATCCACCAGGTTTCGTAACCCTAACTAATTCGGGTAATACAATTTCTTCCCACTGTCTTTCTGTAAAGACCATACCCAAAGATCTCATATTTACAAAATCAAATGTATTGTCAGGGAAATCTAAACCTCTTGTAATATCTCCTTCTTTAAATGTAACATTTCGTGGCTTAATATCATTGGGAAATATGGGTGAAATGTCGACTCCAGTAAAATGAGACAATTGATATGTTGTTGCCATTTCAAGAATCCATGAACCGGGGCCACATCTATGCAAAATAAAAAATGATATAATTTCCTGAGACAAGTTCATTTTCGAAAAATCAAACAATTTCCCACACATTCCCAAACTACATACCCGACATCAAGAACTTGAGCACCACCTAATTTCAACCAATTTTCAACTGGAGCTGAATAATTTCCATGCCATAGATATCGAAACAAATAATGCTGCATCTGTAATCGATCAATTTCTTCATCTGATACAGGTATAAGATACGCTCCTGCTCCACCCAAAGAGGATACTTCGTAATTAGGACTACCTATTCCCTGATGTAAACTTCTTGTATCATGACGTGAATGGGTAGACGAAGTAGAACGCCGTGGTTGAAGACGTGACCTGTGCTGCGGTGTTTGGGGAAAAGCCGAAGTAAAATTTTGACTAGGGGAGTTCGAGATCTGGGTAGTATGAGGAGTTGTTGGGTTTGAATATTTTGGGTGGGTGTCATCTATTCGTGTCAATTTGTCTTTTGAATAACATTTACCCATTATATAAGGATGGATTTTGGTAAGTAGAACTGGGAGGTTACACGATATAAAAACGAGTTATTTGTTCTTTCAAATTCCACCAACAAGTTTTATTATATGTACAAGAATAACATCATTTTCAAGTAACTGAATTTGATATTGGGTAGCGAGAAAAGCTCTTTCAAAACTTTTAATATATGGAGAGCTCTTTTTAAAATTCTTTTTTGTTTTGACACTTTATTCCATCAAGATTTGTTTTTGACTTTTTGTGTAGAACAGCCTTCATGAACTACTTAAAAAGGCATGATTGAGATATTATATATAAACGCTGTTGGTTTGTTTTTGGTCACAAAATTGGACTGTACCACTTTTTTTGTTAAGATGATTTTTGAAAAAGCAGACCACTAATTTTTTAAATAAGCTTTCATTAAAATAAATCTATATACAATTAGTAAAACTCCCATGCTAAAAAAAAACTGTTGAAAATTAAAAAAATAAGAAGAATAAGAATAAGAATAATAATAATAATAATAATAATAATAATAATAATAATAATAATAATAATAATAATAATAATAATAATAATAATAATAATAAGATAAACTCAGACAAACTGCGTTACCCGCACAAATTAGTCATAGTTCTTTTTGATTTTCTATTTTTGTTCATTTGATTTTGACACAATAGCACATTTACTATATACAATAGATGATTTTCATTGGTTTTATTAAACAAAAATTCTTAATTTCATAAAAAACACCTTTACAAGAATTGGTGAATTCTTTTTAGAAATGATGAAACCCATGTTAGTTTTTGAAAGACATGATGAAATTGAAGCAAAAGCAATATGAATGAATGAAATTAAATGAATGGGAATCCTAGGTGTTACCATTTTGATCATTCAATGAAGGATTGAAATCATTGACAGATTCCAATATTATCATTAAATCATTTTGATAAATCACAAATTAATAATTGATTATAGAAAGTTTGCACGTCAAACGCTTCTCGAAGACCCTGCATACATTTCATTCAAACAAATATCTTTGAAAAACTTTCAGTTTTTCGAAGCAAAGAATTCATCAGCGTGAAGCTTTTCGAATGCAGATCCTTCCATTTGGATTGAATCACGCTTGTTGCCTAAATGTTGTATACGCATTGTACGACTCACTATTGTCGACGATCTGATGATGGATTGCTCCAAGCCCATTGGCAAATTTTTTTGCCCTCAATCGATCGGAAACAATATCGAGTTTAACCGTCGGGATTCGGAATAGCCCGGAGGGTACAAAAGTTATTGTTTGGCGGTAAAAATTCTGCTACCGTGATTTAAGGTTGGCATACAAAAAAAAAAAATGCAAGTATCATGCGCGCGCATTTCATCTATACAAAGAAAAGCATTATATTATGTGAGCAAAAGAAGAATTTGCTAGAATTCATTAAATTTAATGTTGTTGCATATATAATTTTAATATTTTAAAAATCGGGCTAACCTAAAAGAAAATCAGGATTTTGTAATCTAATCTCTCAAGTTTTCTTATACTAATATTGATCTAGAGCGGGCATCTCTTATCTCGTAAGAATCAAAAAAGTTGCTAGAAAAATATCCATTTCGAGTAAAGTTGAAGATTTATGTCCTGTTGAATCATTTATCTATATGGCTTCAGTTGTTCAGTTTGAACAACCTCTTCGAATGATGAGAGGGAAGGCCCTTATGAACCTCAAGATTGTGACAAAATTGACATGCGTGTGTTTGTCGTTTTAAAAATTTAAAAGCACTCAAGATCTAGTTAAAACAATAGATTATTCAATGAAAATTTCTATTAAAGTGTTATTTCAACCGCCCCATTATGGTAAGCTTTTGTTTCTTGCTAAACTAAATTATAATTAAAATTAAATTAAATATTAAATATTTTATGATGGCTATAATGTTAATATCAAGTCTTTGATGCGATAATAGGATCTATCAGATGGATGGATGGATGGATGGAGCAAAACTTTGTCTTTCTCATTGTAGAAATTTCATTATTTTGAGATTAAATTCTTTTAATTTAGATAAGAGTACAAAACTCGAAAAAAGCTTGTAAGTCAATCTATTTATAAGAATATATTTCGGAGATTTGAAATCAGATGATTTATAAATGAAATATATTTTAATGAGAAAAATTTCAAACACAAATGGAAAATCTTTTTCGGTCGATAAGTTTCCATCATACGAATGGGGAATTTATGAGAAACTCTTATAACCTGTCTTTATCATTTTTTTTACAAATTGACAAAAGTTTTTCATAGCAAAATTATTTCTTTGACCTGTACTTATTTTTCAAGATTTGATAATGTAAACCAAATTATAATCAAAATTAAAAATTAGGTTGAATTCAATCTTACACCTGAAAAAAAAGGGTTCTCCACATCTTGATTATAAAGATCTCAAATTAGTAGGTTTCGGTTATGACAAAAAGTGGTCGCCTGATTCAGTAATTGAAACATTGAAGACCCTAGAATTGACGTACGAAGGATGGGTTTCAAAGTGGTTAGAATAATAGGAAAGAATCTTGTTGGGGTCTTTTTACTATCAGATTTCTAAAAGATTAAAGATAGAGTTCTTGAATGCTACGTTTGACGTAATAGTTTTCAGACGAGTTTAATTTAGTCAGCTATAGTATATACAGAATAATGATTAAAGACGATCATTTTTCTCTATTCTTTAAACATAGATATTTTACAATTTAGTATTTTTATAAAATATGGTGAATCTTTTCAGCTTGTTTCCCCAAGATTTCAAGTGAGTCGGATTAGATTTCGAAAGGGAGGGACAAATTTATGCTGAGGACTATATTTCAGCTATTTAATATCTTGTGAAGGATGTAGAACATCTAGCGAGTGAAAGAGGTTTAATAATAATAATATTATTACTATTATTATTATTATTTATTATTATTATTTATTATTATTATTATTATTATTATTATTATTATTATTATTATTATTATTATTATTATATACTTAATTTTTATTAGTTTATTTAAATTATTCATATCGAGATATATTGTTTTAATCTATAAAATCACGTTATATTGAAAGAAGAAAAATAATGCAAATACTTATTTTAAGATCTAATTTAAATGATTTAAAAATACATATAATTTGAAACTTAATCAAAAAGAATTTTCTTAAAATATATATTAAAAATATTTTCAATTTATTTTTTTTAATTAGAATTTTTAAATATAATTTGAATTCAAAAATAATTCATTAAAAAATTGGTTTTTAAAAATATTATATTTTTTTATTTAATATTTGATTTATTATTTTAATTTATTATTATTATTATTTTAAATATTATTCTTTATAAAGCCTTCATTTTTTTTTTAGCCACCAAAATTTAACGGGCATTAGTTTATTATTTATATAATAAATTATTTTTTTTCCGTGTTTAAATAAAATAATAAATGTTCAT
>JAAOMT010000690.1:365789-530789 GCA_016748015.1 Geosiphon pyriformis | reverse complement strand
ATTTAGTGTATGTTTATTTATGTCTATTATTATTCAAGCCACCAAGTTCATTGAAAAATATCAGTTTACAAAAGCATTTCTCGGATACAAATCTTGTTGCTATTAAATAAATAAATAATTAAAGCTATTAAAAGTATCAAATTAAATTTATTATTGTAACTCTTTGATGAAACTTTTTCCATTTAATATTCATTGAAACTAAGTTTCAATATGTGCATATATATTTGTTTCGAAGCTATTATTTTTATATTTTTATTTCTTAATAGCTTAATTTATATAGTCTTTCACTATTAACGATTTAATTTACCAATATTTTTTTATACATAATATTTCTTGCTTTTTAAGTTAATTACTTTTTTTTTAAAACACGGGAATATTTCATTAAATGTAACAATAAATTTGGAAAATACAAATTCAAATATATTTGTGTTACAAATTTTTAAAATATTTCAGTTATAATCAATAAAAGCAGATATCCAATTTTACCTCAATTACTTTTTAAATATAATTTTTTAAACTTACCATAATTTCAGTTTCTATTACTAAAAATAAGATTTATTCTTTTATAATATAAGATTTATTTTTTCAATTAATTTATGCTTAATATATCTTCCACTTTTATTATTATTATTATTATTATTATTATTATTACTATTATTATGATTATTATTATTTATTATTATTATTATTATTATTATTATTATTATTATTATTATTATTATTATTATTATTATTACTATTATTATGATTATTATTATTTATTTATTATTATTATTATTATTATTATTATTATTATTATTATTATTATTATTATTATTATTTAATATGATTATTATTATTATTATTATTATTATTATTATTATTATTATTATTATTATTATTATTATGATTATTATTATTTATTATTATTATTATTATTATTATTATTATTATTATTATTATTATTATTATTATTATTATTATAATTCGGTTCTATTAAATAATAAAGTTTGGAGAAAGAAACAACCAACTCAGTTACACTGTCTGTTCTTTTTGCCTCTGGTACATGTCTGTTATATCCTTTTATATACACTAGCCAAGGACAAATCCAAATATGGGTCTGCTTGAAAACAAAACTTTTGGCTTCAGAATTAACAAGTACTTTAATACTTATTTTTAACACTTTTTCTTTATTAATATATGAGGATAATTGAAAGCTAGCATTGCCTCGAATCTTCCAAAATGCTGACATGTTTAAACGCTATTCTGAATCCATCGGATCAAGAATTGGGAGATGATAAAGAGTTCTGATGCAGGGAGTAGATGTTTCTTGAAGAATTTTTAGCAGTTGTCTGTAGTATCTGTTGAACTTTATACATAGACATGAATCATGCACAAAAAAAATCATTGAAATTGGAAACATTATTAAAAATGTTTTTCTGAATCTTTAATTTTCAGATTTCAGTATCTTTTAAAATTCAACGTCTAGAGTGTGTTTATTTATACCCTCGAACTCATTACGAATGTGACGGGAAAATTTATCACGAATAAATATAAATTTAATATATATTTTTTTTATACAGCCCTTCATTCTTTTGATGGTGAACTCAAATAAAAGTTATATTTTGTGACCCCCCCCCCCCATATATCTTTGTGGAATTTTTATTAATCTGCAAACAACACAAGGATCATAAATGGTATAAACCGGTTAGGGAGGGGGTGTGTGACATACTTCCCACTAATCGGGATAAATTCATAAAAACATTAAAAAATTTTTCCAATTTCCTGTCCATCCTTTCTGAGAGCAAGAAAAAAACTTTGATGAATTCAATAGTGAATTTAATTACAGTTCTCACCTTTCTATCTTTTTTCATGTTATCAACGGTAAATGGGGTTAAAGTTTCAATGAGGAAAGGATTCATAATCCCCAATTTCTTCAACCATTCAACGTTTGATAGAGTGCTAGTATTTGGTGATTCGTATTCTGGTTAGCTATAATGAAAATTTTTAATTTATAAGATTAAAATATCGATTGATACTTAAACTCTACTCAACTTTTTTATATTCCAAGATGAAGGAAATGTTTATCGTTTGACAAAAGGCAGCTGGCCATTGATAGAATTATTTTGGAAAGGTGGATATTCGAATGGACCACTCTGGCCATGGTATTTGTCCCAAAGGCTTGGTGGTATCTCGTATACTTCTTATGCGTATGGTGGTGCAACTGCAGAGTATGGATTAAAAATATTAATAATTTTTTTTTGGTTTTTGAATTTTTTGAATTTTAAAAAATAGATTAAAATCAATTTCTTTGATTAAACGTTACTTCTTTCTGCATTTAGCAACGATCTTTGTCAAGGTAATCAAAAAATTCAAAGAAAAATTGCTTTTAAAGATTTTAAATTCCTAAAACTTTTAAGATGAAACTTTAGGAAAAGCAGGAGCAAATTGGGATATCGAGGTTCCCGGATTAAAACAACAGGCTAAAAACTTTGTGGATAGCGTGCCCAGGGGAACCAACCTTAATAATACTTTGGCCGTGGTATACTTTGTCTTTCTTTAAGAAACTTTATGCTCAAATTTTAATTCAAGAATTCTTTGGAAGAATTCTCACATCTTTAATTAAATACAGGTCTGGCTCGTCGGTAACGATTACATATTTACCGACTGTAAAGCCAACCCAAGAAATGTGGTAGCACACCTTGTTTTAACCTGGGTAAAACTTTATCAAGCTGGTATCCGACATTTCCTTCTCCCAACAACCTTCGATATCTCCAAGTTACCATATTTCAAAGATTCTCCTGCTGAATTTCTTGAAAAATTACGATCCGTTACGGCAACAGAAACTCGACTTCTAAAAGAAGAAACCCAAAAATTCAAAGATGATCATCAAAACGCTATTGTTCACTCATTTGATATCACTAAGTTTTGGGAATTGTTACAGGTTAACATGAAAAATCAAGACTCAAGCTTGAATTTCAAGGATGCTTGTATCATTTTAAAATCTGGAAAAGCGGTGGAAATTTGTTCTGATCCTAGGAGTCATTTCTATTATGATGAGTTTCATCCCGAGACCAAAGTTCATGCTGCTATAGCAGCTGCGTTTTCCAGAGTATTATATTAGGTAGGTGATTATATTATTTTTTTTGATGTGTAAAGGTTTCATTCCTGAGCAGTAAGGAATGAATTAAACAACATCAAATGTGATTTTAAACTTTTGAAATCTAACTGCATCTACATGGTAACTCTCGTTAATCCGAAGATGAGTAAAATTTGTACAAAACTTTTTAGTTTGCGCGGATAATGAAATTTTTTTTGATAATCTTACCATTCTTTTAAAAATTAATTGTGAATAATCACCATTAAATTTGCAATTGATCAAATTCATAAAAATTCAAATTTTCTAAAATGATTATATTTTGCATCTTTGAAAATTAACATTTAATTAAAAAAATAGCTTTCGTTTTTATCTCGATAGGACTTTTTAACTTGATCTCTCAAATTTGAAATTTAAGTTTAATTTTTTTTCAAGGCGGTTTAATTTCAATAAATTGATCTAAGCGTGAATGAATCATTATTTTTTTAATTCAGGGAGTTTGAATATAATCTGAAAGCGTAGTTTTGTTAATGTAAATAACTTCAGCATTGAGTATTTTCACATTAAAGCTTCCTCTAAAAGCCTGGGTAAAATAGGCTCCGGTGACATCGGAGTAATTGCTCGCCTATGTAAGTATATGGATAACTTTATTTCAAACTGGTTGTCTCTATTTCAAAGTGCAAGAAACGTAGGGCTCTTCGATGGCTCCAACAAATTAGTCTTGCACATAGAAGGAAGGATCGTGCGCCTACAGGGTGAAATCCACAGAAAGGAGATCGTATTCTTCACTCGCGAGTTTGAAACTGTTTGGGTGTCAAAAATCAAGAATTCTAATTCAATAATTTCATGTGAATAAATACTCTGAAGGAGTATTTTTTAGAATCTTTCGTAATAAAGTTTTTGGCATATTTTCATTGGAAAATATACTTCAAGAAATTAGGAATAATTGAAAGATAAAAACCAAACCTTAAAACTTACTTGTAATGAACCTTCCTACAACTTACTTTAAGAATCAAAATCCTCTTTATATTTATTTTCAACATTTTTTAAAATTCACAAAATTTCATTGACCAAATTGCCAATCTTTGTAGTCTTCCTGGCTTAAAAGAAAGTTATTTTAACATAGCCAAGAATTTTTTATGAGCTCTTCACTTTTCAAATACTG
Source organism: Geosiphon pyriformis (assembly GCA_016748015.1). NCBI lineage: Eukaryota > Fungi > Glomeromycota > Glomeromycetes > Archaeosporales > Geosiphonaceae > Geosiphon > Geosiphon pyriformis. The sequence goes on along the minus strand of JAAOMT010000690.1, from coordinate 526,548 downwards.
AAAATCTGCCACATTCAAATCTAGTAACCTCGTGAGTCGAGGAATCTTGGTTTATTAATTAAGGATTTAATTTTAAAGAATTGTAATTTTTAATGTACAAAGACTTGTTCAAAAGATTTTGGAATTTTTAAAAATTTAAATCTGAGACTTGTGGAGGATATCACTGAGCAATGTTTTAAATTCTCAGATATCGATACCAATAGGGCTTCGTAGTGTTTCTCTTTTCCTGCAATTATTTCAATTTCGGTGTAAATTTTGATAATTTCTTTTGCCGTTGATTTTCGAGATTTTAATTTCGAGATAATGTTTAATGGGCCAATATTAGCATATCAAAAAGCCAATGCATATTTGTCTTTAAGAAAGAAATTTCAAAAAAGTCAAAAGTTATAATAGTATACTCTAAAATATAAAATTAAAATTACCTCTACTAACGCCATGAAATTGAATAAGAGTTTCATATGTTAACATTTTCCATAAAGAATTCATTGTAAGAATGCACACATTGTTTTTCAATAATACAAAAATACCAGTCTCTTGACCTAATTTTTTTTAGGTGTAAGATGCGTAATCGAAAAGTCATAATTGTCATTTACTTGTCTTTTGATAGTCTTCTTTCTTTTTTTCCGTCACTTTTTTAAATTCTCTTTACTCAAAGTTTATATTGCTCAAGTGCTTTAAGCACCATCTGATCAAAGCTGGATAAATATTAAACTGTAAGTATAAACCATATTAATTGATAATATGTTGCATCTATTTTTACGAATTGGAATAACAAGCTAACAGACAGCAAAGGATAAAAAAATTAAGAACAATATAAAAATAATTTAACAAGAAAGCAAATTTAATATGTAAGTATTGAATTAAAAAATAATTCTCTAAAATCTTTTGAAAGAAATTGAAAATAGAAATAGTTTGTGATTTTTAATAAAAGATAACATAACTATTAAAACTCTATTCTCAGTAAGCACTTTTAGAATCAATAATAATAATTAAATTTTTTCAGCAATTATTTATTCAATATATTTGCAAGCTAATTCTAAAAATATATAATCAAGAAAATAAAAGATAAAATAATCTAAAAGTAATTTTAATGTCTCTGATTCAGATAATTTTCTGCAACTTTAAGAAGTTTAATTTATATACTTAATAAAAACATTAATGATCAAGTTAATAATTAGATTAACAACTTGATTAACAATAAAATCAAAATTAGATCAATGATCAGATAAATAAGTTAATATTTAATGTTAAAAATAATAAGATTAAAAAATATATAATAACAATGAATAATGCATGATTAAATAAAATTTGGAATAAAAAGTTTATTGATTTTAACAAAATTTGACAAAACATTGATAATAAGTTATGTTTTAGTACAATATATTTTGTATTAGTTTAAGTATTTTCACTTTATCAATTGCCAAGTAGTTTACCTTTTTTTTTAATTCAAAAATAATTTTTTCATCAAATAAAAACTTTTTAATTTTTGTAAATTCTGTTGTGTAAATTCATCTTTAAAAATAATTTGCAATAGTTTAAAGTATATTAGTCCCAAAAAATAAAAATATTATTATTTAAACATTGTTTTCTCAAAACTAAATTTTTGTACATATACATAAGTTAAGTTATTTAAAGATTGAAAGTTTTAAATTTTAAAAAAGATATACTTTTGCAAAAATCTTCAGTTTCAAAAAATAAAATATTAATAATTTTTGCTTTTATTTTGCCATTTAAAAAAATTTCGGTTTCTGCAAATAAAAGAAAGAAAAAAAGAAACATTCCTACACTTTATAAATGATTAAAAAGTTTGTTATGTTTTCACAAGAAACCCTATTTGAATTGTAATTTTTCTTATTTTGTTTACCATCTGCGTTGCCATATGCATCCCTTTTAGGTCCTTTTTTAGGACAATTTAAAATTATTATTCACTTAAAGATCCAAAACAAAGCCGTAATTTTTCATTTTACTTCATTTGCTTGTTTCTCAATGATTTCGAATGAGCTTTTCTTTGTAACTATATTTTAATACATAAATACCAAAAAAAACTAAGAGAATATTCGTTTTTCTTTACTTAAAAGTAAAATTTTTCAAAGTAAAGTTTTTCTCTACTTAATATCTTTCTATTATTTGAACTTTAAGTTATCTTTCTAATGAAGAAAACAAGGAAGTAAAAAATTTCAATTTTCTGACACGATATTGTTTTGAAATTTCTAAAATTTGTTGTCGTTAAGAATTATAAAAGTTGTAAAGCTTTAATGCCTTAATTTTTCTGAAGAAAAATGTAATAATTGGATAGGAAGAACAAAATTTGAAAAGTTTTTATATTCATTTAAAAATTTGGTTGCAGGATTTCGATTGTATTAACAACAACATTATTTTAACAGTTTACTATCATAAAGGTAAAAAAAATTTGATAAAGAAAATTCTGAAGACTCTCTATGCTTAAGGTTTTAACTGTTTCTTTGTCTAATTTTTATAATGGGAATTGTAATAAAATTTAATCATTTCACAAGGCTCATTACAGTTAGTTTGAATTTTAATTTCAAAAATTTTCAAATGGAAATTTAGCAGCTACTTAATAATTGCGATAAAAGATTAAATATTATTTGAGTTATATTTCTTTTTAATAAATTAATTATAAGAAAAAAACAAAGTTATAAAGTTAATTCAAAACAAATTCGGTTTAACAAATCCCAGGAAATTTGTAAAAGTCTGTGTTTAGGTAGATGTTATTTTTCAATGGTTTTAATCTTCAAAATAGAAATTAGACAATTATAAATATTTAAAAACTGATCCAAGAAAATATATCTTTATTAACACCCTAAGCCTAAATACATTTGAATTCTTTTGCTTTATTAATGACTTTAAAAAAAACATTTTATGAATAAAAAATCTAATCAAAAAGATGAGCAGATGAAAAAATATTAAATGTGAATTTTATGAAATTGAGACTCTTTCATTTTCTTTAGATTCTATGTTTCTCTCTTTTTTTTCATGATGGTGAGTAGCATACACAGCAATAATCAATGAGAAATAAATCTAAGAAAGAGTGAAAAATATATATTAAAGTCATTTTAAATTAAAAACTCGTACTTTGAAATATAATGATCTGTTTACTCATGAATATTAAGATCTTTAAAGCAACCATATTAATATAATTCGGCAATACATTATAATAAGCCTTTTCGTAATCATCCATTTTATAGCTAGGTGGACTGTCACAGTATTCAATAAAACGTGTTTTTAAATTAAGATAAAAATTTATTCCTAAGATTCCGAGACCGGATTGAAGTACAGTGTTTAGATTAGTAGTTATAACATGTGGGCAAAGGAGGCAGTAGATATTCTATAAAAAAAAGTTTAAAGGTTAAAAAGTTAATTGTCTGATAAATAAAATATTTAAACATACTGCAAAAGAGACAAAAAATAATCCATAAATAGCTCCAAAAGTGATTATAGCTTCAATAATACTAGAAATTAGAGAGAAACTCAAACCATAATCTCCAAGCTAAAAAAAGTAAAAAATAATTTTGTTTATAAAATCATAAAATAATAAAGATTTGATAGCAAAGGTATGGTAAATTTTTACAATTGCTAATAAACTATCTCGATTACCAAAAGCAATTAATCTTGTAATTGCATTATGAAGGCTAAATATCTAGTAAGGTTTAATTAAGTATTTTTGGATCATAATAATTAATATTTGAATAAAGGTAATAAAATTAAAAAGGCTTGTTATCAGTTATAATATACCATTATGAATATATTAATAAGCACCACAGCTGGTCTTAATTTGATGAAACAGCAACAGCCGAATGGTCGTTTCATCTTTTACTTTTTCTGGATTAGAAAATTTTACTTTGAGTATTAAGTAAAGTGTTTTTTAGATCAAAATTCTGAATTTAAATTATTCATATTTATGTAATAGTATCTCCATTCATTTTCTTTTTTTAGGCAATACGCCCAGAAATTGATAAAAATAGCTTCATTTGAATATATGAGCATAGAATATTTCTAATTCTAATTTGATTTTATTATTAAAAAAAATTCATAGGTTATAAAAATAATTTTATTTGAATGGATATGCATAGAATATTTCCAGTATTCTCTATACTAATCTTGATTTGATATCATTAAAGAATTTTTCATGAATTATTAGATAAAAATTGTGTCGAAGGAAAACTATTTAAATTTTTTGTTTATATCAAATTCGATATTTCATTTACAATTTGTAAAGGAAAAATATAAGATATCAAAAATATAATTTACATACATAAAACTCTTTAAACAATTCAGATTTAAGAAATTTTTATTAAGATATCTAAAAATACACTAAGCTTTCTCACTAAACTACTTTATATTAAATAAAATATATTTAAAATTTTTAAAGCTTTATATTTACAAATAAGTATTATTTGAATTGTAAGTAATTGTATTTATTATATAAATAACAGAAAAAAAATAATTAAGTCTAACCAAAAAATTAACAAAAGAATAAATTGAATGTGCAAGCAATTTAATTGATGTAATCAATCTCAAAATCACTGTTGTAAATCTTTTTGAACAATGGTTTATGATTGTTAATAAAAAATAACATAGCTGTTATAATTTTATATTCAGAGTTTTTATGCTAATTGTCAGAGTACTTTTGACAATATTGTAGCTATTTATCTACGTCAATCATATGCTGGTTTGTCAGAAATTCAACAAAATTTCAAGGATTTTTCATAAGATAAGCTCTTATTTAGAAGATATTCTTGTTGGCTGTCAAAAATTGTTGTATAAAATCTAAAAATGGCAGTTCGTGTGATATTACACAACTAAATAAATAAATAAATTTTGCTTTTGACTAATTGGCAAAATGTTCTGTACGAAAATGATTAGCCATTATTTATCTTTGAACATGATGAATTGCCAAAAATAAATTTAAATCAGAAAATACACGAGGAACCCAACTTATGCTCTTTGAAGAGCATAATGAATCTTTGAAAGATTTTGCCGTAAAAGATTTCAAAATTTTATGGAGAAAAAAATTTATCATTTCAATATTTATATACTTTGTATTTTACTTTTGGTCGCATAAAAATTTTGAAAGCTGGATAGTTTCTCATCAACATTTCTATAAACAGAATAGAAATCTCACTTTCCCCATCGTGGGTGATTGGAAAAATTAAATTAAAGTTCCTTTTCAATTCAATCGAATCACAAAACAATCTCAATCATTTCCTAAAACTTTATTGGATCCTGAAAATGGTTTTTTACCACTTTATAAAGACTTGGCATACCTTGCAAGTTATTCCAATTTAGGAAGTGCGCCTATAAACGGTTTAATCCTTTTAGAATAAAACAATTGATTTATGTCAAATATTATTTTTTGCTATTTATCTTAAATTTTTATTCTTTAGTCAAAAACAAATTTATCAGTAGAACCCTTGATATGGCGTAAGTTGTTTACTTTGCATGACTAGTAATTATTTTTCATTTCTTGAACTAGCATGTAAGAATCAAATTCAATAAATAGGAATTTCTTTATTTCTTTCTTTGAAAAGAAATAAAATATCCTAACACACTGAGATGGATAGACAAATTTATTTCAAGTAGAAAACTTACCAACACATGCCGATGATATTTGTGTTAATAAGTCAGTCAAGAAATTTATTAAATCCGTCTTTCCCAGTATTTTAAAAAATATACAGAATTATTTAAGAGAAAACCCACCGGGCTGAAACAAATTTTTTTCGGGTATGCTATTGGCGGAGGTTTGGGAAACTAGAAATTTTTTTTAGTTTCGATAGTAAAAATTTGATATACTTTTATATTCTTGAAATACCAGCATACGTTTCAATCGCGGGTATTCGATGGGTTATGCAACAATATGTGATTTTTACTTCGAATTTATGGCCTGAAATAAATATAAAAGAAATTGGACCACATATTATCCCATTTGGAGCTCTGAGAATTGGAAATAGACGATTCAGTAGATTTGCAAATAAGGTGGTCCCACATCATTGCATAACCCATGGAAATAACCATGTCCCATACTCTCCTTGGTATCCGTTGAAGTGGAACTATTTTGGGTTTGAAATTTGGATTGAGCTATCAGACAATTGCAATTGTTCCGATGATGATGTTAATTTTCAGCCATATTAATATTGGGATTGTAATATCAATCAATTGTATATTTTCAAAGAGATATATGGCTTGAGAAATGGACAAATGAGAATATGGTAAGTTTTATTTAAAGAAAATCTTTAAAATCGATAAAATTTGAAAAAATCTTCTCTTTAGGAGTGGGATGGAGGACAATAAATTATCAACGTTCCGGATGATTTCGACATTAGAATGGGTGATTGTAGTTAACGACCCATTGTGTATACATTCTGAATTTTTAAGTCGCTCTTTAATTAAATAATAAATTAAACAAAGATAAATGTCTTGCTATAAGAAATAACCACGTAGATGCAATTCTAAGGTTATTAGCGGTTTTGAGAAATCGCCCTAATTTTGTTATTTAAAAACACAAAATTTTATAACCATCCTTTCATATTTTTAAGCGTTGGAATTGGTTTCGATAGAAATGCTTTGTGAATTAAGAAATTATTTAGAGCAAGAAATATTTTTTAAATGTTTTACTTTGAGAATTTTCTTTTTTGAAAATATTACCAATACTTAAATTGTTTTTAGACACTAATCATAAGTTCTTAATCGAGTTTAGGTCAGTTAAAAATAATCTTGACGTATTCTGAAAATTCATATCTTCACATCTTTGGTCATATAATGAGAAAAAAAATAGTGGTAATGAAATTTTTAATTTCTTTGAAAAAAGGCCTTTCAACAATTGAAAACAATTTTTTTTTAGAACATTTAATCGAATCCGAGATTAAAATATTAATAATTATATTCAAAGCTACTGACAAAATGATCTCATATTATCAATTCCTTTTTTGGCTGTACACATTTCGCCCTTTCTTAAATATAACTCCCATCTCATGAAGCTGTTTATATTTTTTTATCAGAAAATTAATTCATATTTTTAACCTTGATCAAAATGAGAATTTTTAAAAAATATACTTTACTAATTTTTATTTTTATTTTAGTTTTAAGAAAACAATTTTTTATATCTTTTATTAATAATAAGACTATATCTGATTTTATTAATGACCATGATATGATAGAAATTAGAAAATCCCATAGCATTTCATTTTCAAAAACGAAACGACAACATCATATCAAAAAACAGAAAAACGCTAAAAGGTCAACAAAATTTATTCATCCTAAACTCGCAAGCAAATTAGAAATTCATAATGAAAATTTGAAAATGTATGTGAGGCGTATGGCTCAGATTTCAAATTTTGCCTATTGTTTGCCGTACAATGATATTGGCAAAGTTCTTGAGGATAGAAATATTGTTGGTAATTGCATAATTTCAAAATTGAGATCTAAAAATAAATTAGACACTTTAAATTTTTTCTTGATTGACTCAAATTTTTCTTTCATAAGCGGATATTTTCACTAAAGACTTGGAAACTACTGGAGCCGTTGTTTATTTCCGAGGGCCTATATTTACAAAGGAACAATGGAGGGCAAGATCAATTTATCTCAAATCTTTAGAATGGGATGATAACACGCTAGTTGATAAAATTTGGTTGCAAAACGTTCGTAAAATGATGCCCTCCTTGGTCAGTAAACTTGAAAATGCTGCTCAAGAAAATAAATCAATAAAAAGATTCAAAATCCATTTTGTTGGACATGGAATTGGGGGAGGTAAATTGTCACGTTATTGATATTTCAGAATAGATAAATTTACTTATTTTGAAAAAAAAATTCTGGAAGCATATGCAATTCTAGCTGCCTTGCATTTAGAACACCTAGTTGTGAAACAAATAGCACGTGGAATTCGCAATCTAAATCCATGGCGATACGTTATCGTTACATTCGGAGCGCCTCGAATTGGGAATTTAAGCTTTGCAAAATTAGTCAAGTTAACTTTTTTTTCAGCTCACATTCATCGAGTGACAAACGCCAATGATTGGTTATCACGAGAAATGATGCCTAAAGGGCTATTTTTACATTTCGAACCAGAATATTGGCAGGAAAAAGTAAATCAATGCGAATGCCAAGACTATTATTTCAGATTTAGTAAATGCATAGGAAGAATCCAGGGTGAGATTGATGAGAGTCAGGTAAAGTGTGAATTAAACTTAATTTAACAAAATGTTTTCCACCCTCTTTATTAAAAATTTCATGAAAAAATCTCAGTTCTTTTAAGCTTTTGGGAATTTTTTAATTTAAATTTAATCTTTCTTTATTCTTCTAACTCTCATAATTTTCACAATCTTTTATTCTGTTAGGAATGTAATTTAGGAACAGTAGATTTCGAAAGGGAGACTTCTCAAGATTTAAATATGGGTCCATTTATGGGTGTTATATTTGGAAAATGTCGAAACTAAAATAACTTCTGAAAATAAACACAAATAATATAAGATTTTGGACCAAATGTTCATTGCAATACAAATCAAAATTTCATTCAAGAATTTTGATCTAGAATTTATTAATTTAAAAAGTATTTTTATATCACATGAATGCTGGTCTCTATTCTGACATCTTGTTGCATAAAAATTAATAGAATCAAAAAAGTATTGTTTATTTTTGATGATTTTATAAATTTAAGTTTGTTTAAATGATGTATAATAATCTCAAAAAATAATACCCCCATTCAAAGCTAAACTTAAACATTCTGATACTTTAAAAGTTATACACCAAATAAAAAATTATATCTAATTAATACTTTATTGGCCCTACATTTGACTTTAATTTTGCTTCAATTCTCCTTGAAATTGAGATAATAATCTCTTCGAGAATAGAGAAATCAAATTTTTCCATTTCTCTTTTAAGTTGGACCACAGACTTTGGAATAACTTTGTGTTTTTGAAATTGTCTTTTAATAGTCTAAATTTTCTCAATTAGATTCAGGTCTGGCAAATTCACCAGCCAGTTGATAGTCGTAATTTTATTTTTCCTGCAATATAGACAGGCATGTTATTCCAGTATAACACCTTAATTGTATTCTGAAATAGTAAAGCTGAATTTTAAGATTTCAATACATTTATTTTTTTGTATTTATCACAAAATACTATTAGTTTTTTTAATTACTCAGATGATTATGGATTTTTATTCACTTTTGAAATTAGACATCAAGCAATTAGCATTAGATTTCTTTATACTATGCTGTCAAATTCTTGGTTTTTACAATTGTTTCCTAATTTTCACACTTGTCTTATTGGAAAAGATAACTTTCTCCAATAATAAGTGGTTTTATTTTATTTTTACACACCATCTATATTTTCCAAAATAAAATTTCAATAAAACATTTGTTTAATTTGAACTTATCAGTATCCAAACATAAATGGTATACATTATTTGAAATATAAAATATTTATTAATTAAATAAAGTTAAGTATGCTTAAATTTTTCGATAAAAAGACTAAATAATTAGTTCCAAATATATAAAAAAATTTAAAAGCTCATATACTTTCTGTAAATTACTCTTAAATAATAAAAATTCTCAAAATTATTTTTTATTTGTACACTTGTTTTTGATTTTTTCAATGATTTTAACAATTTAATATTAACTAATGAGAACTTTTTCAAATAGTATGCGAAATTGACAATTTTTTTCACAATTAATGAAATCACCATTTTAGTTAAGCTCTTAATGCATCCCAATGTTAAGCTCCTGTCAAGAATAATTAGCTTCTCAAAGCCAATGCAAATTTAGATTGGAAAACCCAAGAATTAAAGATCTCATACCAAGGACAACACATCAGAGTATCTGCTACTTGTGGTACTTTCAACAAACATTCTGAAAAAGACTTAGTATTTGAATTTGAAAAGAAGGAGGAAAAATCAATTTTTAAACCTATATGGTACTCAACTCATAATTCGATTGGACTGAAAAAACAGAACTAAAATTTTTTAACAATCCAGAACTATAGCTAAAAACTTTTTGGCCCAAATTACAAAACAAACCAACGGATGGTATACCCCTGTTACCAGTGAAAAAATGAGAATGCAAAAGCATTAGAAAAATAATTTAATTTCTCATAATTTAATGTTTACTATTTATCAGTTACTTTATTTATTTATTTATGCAATTATTTATTACCCAGTTATTCAATTATTCAATCTTTTAATTTAGTTATTTATTTATTCATTTTTATATTAGTGATTACTATTAGTTAAACGAAATTAGCATTTGATCTACAGAAAGTATGCAGGTCATATGCAGAACCGTGAACTTTGAACCAGAGCAATTTCATGGCTGAAATTCAAGAAGTTCAATCAGTTCAAGCTGAAGTTCATGCATTTTTAGATAGATTTCAAGTAAATTAGACAAATTTCAATGAGTTCAGATTGAAACTAATCAAAGTTCTTCGAAATAATAAATAGTTCATTATAATTCATATTTATTTACAGAAATTAGTAAATATTTAGAAAGAACAAAAACCTCAAGAACATAAAATAGTGAAACGAAAACTTGTATAAAAGAAAAGCTTTTCTCTTTAAAGAAATGTATCTTACAACAGATATCTAGCATAGTAATATTCTCTACACTTGAATAAAATAATATTTTAATTTCCTAATTATTGCAATGAAATAATTAATGTTAAAACAATTATTTCTCTCTTTCCTTAAATATTATTATGACTTTAAACCTCAATAATATCCAGAAACCCGAAACTAATAGACAATTGAAATTAATCTCTGGTAGATTAATTTTCGAATGTTAAATCTTGAAACTCTATTTTTAAAGCCCCGATTTAAACTGAAATTTAATTATTAGAAAAATGACAATTCGCGAGACTAGTTTGAGCCGACAGAAGGAGGATTCCTGTAGAAGAGTTGACTTTACTGCAAAGTAACTACCCATTTTTGAAGAGCCTACAGAAGAAGAATTCCTGTAGAAAAGTTGACATTCAACACAAAAGAAACTACATAAAGATTATTGGCATAGAATTGGCTTTTTCATAGGCCCAACAGCATGCACAGTCCAAAGTATAAAAAGATAATTTGGAGATAAATACATTACCAGAGATTCAACAACTTTCAATAACTATTAAAGAAGTATAAATAACTATTTAATAATATCTTAAAACAGTACAAAAAACACTCCCATTAACAATCCTCTATTTGAAACAAATACTCAAAAAAAATTATTTTATGTTCTACTTAAATACAAAAATTGTAACAAGAAACTCTCATCAATAAAAGTCTTACACTCTAAAAAAAATATTTAACAACTATATCTACTACTATTGCAAAACTTACCACCAAAACAATCTGAATTTAAAAAATAAAATAGAAAATAAGACTGAACATTTTGTCTTACTAGTAAACAATTGCTATTAAAAAATTATAATTGAATTGATATTTTAATAAGAAAAGAAGTCTGTAATCAAATCTGTTAATATGCTTTATTTATTTCCAAAAAAGTAAAAAAGAAACTCTATTTCAAGCAGTATATAATAATGTTCTTAATAAACTGTATAATTATTTCATAATGCTAAAATGATTTATGAATTAGCAATGATTTTGATCAATAAAGGAACTCAAAATAATATTAAGCAAATAAAAGAAGCCAAATACATTGAATACACTTTAGAAATTACTAATTACAATTATTTTAATAAAATTGAGCTTTATTATTTCTTTTTTTAAAAAAAACACAAATTTAATAATTAAAACAAATATTTAATTCTGTAAAAAATATATTATATTTTATAATAACCAATAACATTCAGAATATTATGGTTTTAGTATATCATTGTCTATTAAAAAAAATAAATACAAAATTGAATTTGGAAACTAGAACCAAAAAAATCAATATTAACTATTTCAATTTATTTAATTAAAAACCAAATCACTATATAACTTAAATACTTTAATAACAATAAGCGAAAAATTAAACCAGAAAAAACTTTTCAAATTATTATTGGTAAGCAAAAAAATTAACATAAAAAAAGAATTATTAATACAACATATACTAAAAACATTATAGTATTATGGATTAGAGTAACAAACTAACAAATAACAAGATAAAACAAAATTGTATAATAATAAAAATAATCAAAGAAAAATTTAATTTCAAAAAACAAATTAATTTAATATGAATTTAATGTGTAAAATTAGTCTTATAAATATCTTAATCACTATTCTTTTCAAAAAGTAACAAGAAAATTTAAAGATAAAGAAATAGTCTGTACTGTTAACAAAAAATAACATATTAGTATAATTTATGTTTTATGTTAATATTTTTAGAATTCAATATTAAGTATTGATTATACTCTTTAATAATACTTATTTAATAATCTTTAAAACTAACAATTACAAATGAATACCAACAACTAATCTTTTATCACAAAAATGTTTAGATACTTAAAAAAAATAAGTAAATTAAAAAGAATTGAATATTTAAAAAATAATTTTTATTACTTTGATTTATATATGTTTTATATATATAAACATGTTTTTTTAAAGCTAAAAAATACATTATTTATATAGTTATTCAAAATAATTAACAATTAGATCAGTAATTAAATCAATAATTAGGTTATTAATCAAATTAATAATTATTTTCTAAAAATAAAATGGCTTACTATATAATAATTAATAAAAACTATGATTTTTAACTATAATAATTTTTTTATTAAAGTTTAATAAATACAGCCCAATTATTATCTAGTATATAAAACAAAATTAAAAGTTCTAGCTATATATAATTCATGCTTTTTTTACATATAATTAATTACTTAAACCAATTAAAAACACACTATATTGATGCTTTAAAAAAAAACTTATCCAAAAAAACATTCTTTAAACAATATGGCACTATTAAAAATTAAGTCTATCAATTAGCCAGCTATTTTAAAAGTATTAGACTTAATATTAACTGGTTTATGTTCCTAAAATAACAATAAATTAAAAAACATATTATTATTAATAGCAAACAAACTTACATAAAGATCAGACATGTTAATGTCTTTATAACTATATTTATCTTTTAAAACAACTATATTTTGTTCTAATTTACCTATAGCTTTACTAAAAATACTCATATATACCAAAATTTTATTGATTTTAAAACTAAAAATACTACTTAATACAAGATTATTTTAGACAAACTGCTCAAATACAGTAATTAATATATCAATAAACTTAATAATTAAATTGACCAAAGTTGACAACTTAATTAAATTAAATTCTAAAAATACCAGCCAAAAAAAAATTAAAAAATTATCAACAACTATAGAAAAAAAAACAGAAGCCACCAAAAGAAAAAACCCAAAAAAATTCAAAGAAACAGATATTTTAGTATAAAAACATTATCTATAAATTGTAATTTGAATATCTCAGAAGTTTTGAAAAGAAAAAATAGAGAAATTTACAGTTTATAGTCAAATAATCTATTTTTTAACATTTAAAACAATGCTAATAACCAAAAGTTTTTCATCAAATATGGCATTTTTTCAGTATATCAGTCTTAAAAATTATAACATTTAAGTTAACTTGAGATCTAAACATAATCAAAGCAAACTGAAAATAATAACCAAAATCAGAAGAGCAAAAAATAAAACATGTTTAATTACTAATTTAAAAAATTATATTACTAATTTCAAAAACAGTACAGCCAAAAAAAAAATTAATTAACTTGATCTTAAACCTATCACAAGACAAAATAGTTTCATTTTGATTTATTAAGAGGAAAATTTAATACTATTTTTACTTATCAAAATTGACCAATAATTCAAAACAAATACAGCAGAGTTCTGTTAATTAAAGTAAATAACCATATATTGCTAATATCATCAAACTTTAGCATAATATAAGAAATTTTATTAAACATATTAAAAATTGTTTTAATATTAGCAGCAGATATATTCAAAAGCATATTATACAGTATAATAATAGCAAAAAAAGAACTAGATTCAAAAATTACCAAAGACTTGACAATTTTAAAAATGGTTAAATAAACAAAATTTGTAAGCTCAACCAAAAAAGCAGCTTCCAAAATTTCTTAAAAAGCAAATTCCATATAGAAAAATTTTACATTGTTTTTTAATACTGACTTTACATCTAAAAAAACCATTTACAGACTAAAAAACAGTCTTAATATAAGCTAATTTGATCTTAAAAGTAATATTAAACACTAAAGTAGAAGTCATTTACCCAATAAATTTTTAATAACTAATAGTAGTTTTCTAAGCACTATTAATAACAGCACCAAAAACCAATAAAAGAGATGATTTAGTTTTTATCTAATTAGTTCAATTCTCAAAAACAAATGATTTTATAAAAAATAGTTGCTTTGCTTTTAAAATTGGCAAAATTTGCTAAAAGACATCATATTAAATAATATAACTAGTAGTTAATTTAGGTCTATTTTAGATGATATATTAGACAATACAAGAGAGATTTCATCTAAAATTTTATTAAAAATCACAAAAAAATTCGATATAATAATAGTAGAGACAAGTAATTGCTTTCACTTTTTTGAATCTTTGGTCTTTTTGATTATTTTTTTGAAAAAATAATGTTAATAACACTAAGTATAAAAGCTATCGAAAAAAAAACCAGTTTGTTAACTAGTTTGTTATTAAAAAATTTTGGGCTTTTAAAGAAATGAAGACAACATTAAAACTAACTTAAGTGTGTCTTTTTAAAAAAACTTTGACTAAAAAAAAACCAGCCAAAAATGAGAAAAATGCTTCAGTGACTACTAAAAACAGTTTTTTATTATTAATATCTAAAAAAAAGGCTTCCAAGATATTTTGTCTAGTAGTTTCTATAATAAAGAGTACTTTTCTGGTTGAAATTTTATTAAATATACTAAAAAAATTACCCAAGCTATTTATCTATTTTTAATCAATATTTCGGATTTATAATTAATTTAAAATCAAGAAAAATTAAGCAAAAGCAACAAAAAAACTTTAAAATTTGGTTTAACTAAATAATTTATAATACCAATAAATATAATATTTAATTGTTAAATTAAATCTTATTAAATTTTTAAGTTTTCTAAAACAATTACAATTTTACTTTTTAAAAACATCAAAAAATATATACTTATTGAAGATTTATTATAATTTAACAAATTTTTAAATTAAATAAACAAATTTATAAAAATACAAAATTTCAATTCTTAATATTTACTTATCTAAAAAATTAAAAAAAAATTCAGTATTATATTTTATAACTTTAACAATTATTTAGTTATTTTATTTAATTATTAAAATATTAAAATTATATATAGTAATATTTTTCAAGAAAACTTATCTTAAATAGTTTGAAATTTTGCAAAAATTATTAAACATTTATTTTTTAAATTAATTTATATTTTTACTATTAAAAAGTATTATATTATTGTTAAAAAACTATTTTAAATTAACATAAAACAATTTAAATAACAATAAAAGCAGTTCAAATAGCTTATTAAAAAGTATATTGACATATTTAAAAAAACAATAATATTTGAAAAAATTAATTTGGTTTGATACCAAATTTACATAAAAAATATTAAGCCAAAATAACAACAAACTTATTAAATATTATTAATTTATTAGAAAAAAATACAATAAATATTTAATATTAAATTTATTTAACTTTTAATAAGTTTATAAGTTTTACTGATAGCTTTTATTAAGAAAATAAATGAAAAATTAGATTTTATGTAAATTATTATTAATTCAATAGTATTATAATTAAAAAAAATTTATTTTTTATTTTAAATTAATAACATATTAAATGCTTTTGAAAAATTCAAATATTTCTTAACTTTAGATTTAAAAAGTAAATATTAGTAAGTTGTTATAAATTTTAATAACTTTTTAAAAACAGTAATTATTACACAAAAAAAAATTACAAATTCAATTTTATGTCTTTTAAATTATATAATACATTAATTATATTTTAAAAATTTATAAAATTGTATATATTAAACTTTTATTGCAATTAATAATGGTTTATTTTAATAATACTGATGCTTATTTTTTAATTTCTAAAACTTATTTGATTTATTTACAAAAAAATTTTCAATAATTACAAAAAACTAAACATTAAAAAGTTAATTTATTAATAAAAACAAAATTAAACTTAACTTAAATAAAATTAACACAATACAATAATTCAAATATTACTAAATTTAAAATTAATATTTTATTATAAATTTTTTTAAAATTGCCAAAAATTTTAATAAAAGTGTAAAATATTAATAAGTTTTTAAATAATAAACAGTCTTTAATATTCTCAAAATAAAATTAATAATAATCTCAATTTTTGTTTATTTAATTTTAATAAAAGATTTTAGTTAATTATTAATGTTTTTTATATAGTATTTGGTATTATTTTGTCTAAATTAGATAATAATAACAATGAAAAAATAATTGTTTATGTTAACAAAACTTTTAAATCTGCTGAAACCAAGTATTTTCTACTAAATTAAAAACAATTAGTATAATTTAGATCTTTAAACACTTTTAATATTATTTGAAATTCAAAGAATTTAATATTATTACTAATAATATTGGATTTTAATAGTTTTATAAAACATCTAAACTCAATACAAAACAATTCTATTGAATTGAATTTTTAGTTGACTACAAATATTTTGTATATTATAAATCAGAAAAATATTGTATAGACATTAATAGTTTTTTAGGTATAAAACATAATTAATACCAAATTAACTATCTTATTAATCAAACAAATTAGCAATAAACAATAGATTTTAATACTTATAACAATATTAAAAATTATTTGAAAACATTTACAATGCTAAAAATTCGTTTTTAAATAAAAAATACTTTTTAAAATATTGATTAAAATAATATTTTATATAAAACAATATTATTTACTACCAAAATTTCAAAAACCCAATCAATTTATTCAAATTAATTCAAAAACACAAAAAAAAACAATTTTTTATAATATGTACTCGAATTTTTTATAGCATATCTTAAAAAAAATAAAGAAATTTAGAACATTATTTTTGGCCCTATATACAAAAAATATTAGACAATATGATAAATCTTGTAACAGTTGTTAAAAAAAACTTATTTCATGAAATCTCTAAATTTAATTTAAGTTAAACAATCTTTTGACAAATTGATTAAATTACTACTTATTACAACCAAAAATAATTAATACATTGTAGTAATTGTAAATTATTAGCCAAAATCTCAACTAATTTTGAGTAAAAATATAGAACACTAAAACAAAATACAATAAAAAAATAATTAAACTTTAATAAAGTTTAATTTTAAAGAGATGATTATATTACCAAATGAAATTTAAGTCATTAATTAACATAAAATTATACTTTTAATTTCTATTATCAATTAGTATATAATATTATTTTCAATTTATTACTAATTATTTAGTTGAATTATTAGATATCACTATTTAATTAATAATCTAATTTGTATTATATACAAATATAACTAAATATAATTATTAGATTATACAATACTCTAAACTATATAACATTTAAGAATTCACCAAAATATTTAATATTTTACTGAAATATTCAATAATTTATTGAAATAACTTGTATTTTGCGAAAATATACATTTAATTCATAAAAATATTAGCAAAAAAAATGTTACAACTTGAAATAATACTATAATAAGATGTATAAAAAAGCTTTTTTTTTAAAAAAATTATCAATTATTTTATCAATTATTTAGAACAAGATTAATTAATTAGCTATTATAAATTAATAAAATAAAATTCTATTTCAAAAATTCAATTTTTTTTATAATTAATACTATTTTAAAAAACATTCAATATTAATTAACATTTTAAAACTAATTAGCTATCAATTTCAATAATAATTTAGTTAACTTTAAGTTTAAACAAAAAATATTTTCTTTCTTAAAACATTTTTTACTTTATTTATGTTTTTCTTTTGTTTTCTTAGATTATTGAATAATTTACAGTTAAAATTTTCTGTAAAAGAGTTGATTTTTACAGCAAAATAACTAGATATTATTAAAAAGTTTATAATTATAAAATTTTGTAAAAAAGTTAATTTTTTTGCAAAGTAACTACTGTTACCAGTTGAAATTTAAGATATTAATTAACATGAAATTATCCCTATAATTTCTATCATTAATTAGCATATATTATCATTTCAATTTATCACTTATTATCTTATCAAATTATCCGAATTATCATTCAATTAATAACCCGATTTGTACAGAACACAAATATAACCAAATTGTGATGATCAAATCATGCAATACACCAAACTATGTAACATTCAAAATTCGCCAAAATATTTAGTAATTCGACAAAATAATCTATAGTTCACAGAAATAACTTGTAGTTTGATGAAATGTATCTTTAGTTTGACAAAATATTAGGAAAAAAAAATGCTAGCTCATAGAATAGTACTACAACAAGTTGTATAAAAAAAGAGCTTCTCTCTTCGAGAAAATATATCTTCCACCAGATATCTTTCCTTAGAATAATCTTCCTTACAAATCCACTCAAATAAAACTCACTTTGAAAAACATAAAACTCTTAATTATTACTGTTTAAAATTAATTATTTCATACTAACATTTTGAAATTAATTAGCTACCAATTTCAGTAACCATTAGTAACGTTCAGGCCTGGATCCAAAACGACTTCCTTAACACATTTCTTAATTTCTTTTTTTTAGTTTTATTTTCTTTTATTTTCTTTTTATCATTGGGTAGCCTACAGTCGAGATTTCTTGTAGAAGAGTTGACTTTTACAGCAAAGTAATTACATATTATTTGAAGAACTTACAGATGAGATTTTTTTGCAAAAGAGTTGACTTTCACTGCAAAGTAACTACACAAGTAATTGCCATGGAATTGGCCATTTCATCATAAGCCCAACAGCATATATAATCTAAAGTATAGAGAGATACTTTGGAAGAAGAAATAGCTTATTGGAGGTTCACTGACTTCTATCAACAGCAGAATTAATGGCAAAACGGCATTAACAACATTAAGAAAAGGATAGAAAAATCTCTGGTAACACTACATAAAATAATTATTATAAAATTGGTCAATTTATTATAAGTCCAATAATGTAAATAATTTAAAACATAGAGAGATATTTTGAAAATAAATTAATTTATTAAAAATTAAACAGCTTTTATTAATAACAGAATTAACAACAATTTAGTTTTAACAACATTAAAAAAAGACAACCAAAATTTCTAATAACAGCATAAAAAAACCCATATAAAAATATCTAACTCTTTATTATAAAATATAGTAAAAAGTTGGCTTAATATAAAATTAATACTTTTTAAAACTGATAAAAAGTTTGTATATATGGCTAAATTACATTAAATTTACATATATTATATTAAGTTTATTTATACATATTAACTATTTATGTATTTTTAATAATTCATTTAATTATAAATTTACTTAATATGTTATTTTCTAAAAGTTAGTAATTTAAATAATCAGATTTAAATAGTTAAATTTAAAACATTAATTATATATTAATAATACTAATCATAATTGTAACCAATATAATTAAAACAGATTAATTAATTATATTTTTTAATAATTATTTTTAAATAATAATTATCAATCTAAAATATTAAATTGTATAATTAAAGACATGTAAAAATTTTAGAATATAATAAAGCTTATTATTATTAGATTAAATATATTAATTATTAATTTTTATTGGTAATTCTTAATTTGTTAAAAAATTTTTGATTATTAGCTAATTTTATTAATTAAATACAATAATATAGATATTTTTTACATAATTTTAATAATAATTTTCATATTTTATACTGTCATTTGGTAAAGAAAATCACCAAAATTGAATAAATTATATGTTACTATTATATAATATATCTAGTTAGCTATAATAAACTTTGGTTATAATAATTAAAGATTGTTATGATAAAAGTTTTAATATAAACAAAATTAATTGTATAATAATTATAAACAATTATATATTAATAAAAAATTGTAATTAATTTAATTAAAGTAATTCAAAAAAATTACAACAATTATAAACAGTTATAATAATTATAAATAGTTATAAAAATTATAAATAATCACAAACTTGGCCCAAAATATTTTTTAATAATAATTAAAAATTACTTTTTTGTAAATTTCTATTTAATTAATTGATAACTTAAAAATTTTTAATATTCTAAATAAATACCATTTACTAAAATAATTTTTCTTGATTAAATTCCAATTAACATTGCTTTTAAAAATTAATTTTCTTTTGTTATAAATTAATAATTCTAAAGCTAATTAATTATTAGTTTGTTAAAATTACACTAAATTGGTTAATATTAAAGGTTAGTCTAATATTAAACTTTTTAAAACTGTTATAATTAAAATAAACACCTTAAAAATGGGTTAAATTTTTCAAAAAATAACAAATAAATTATAACTGAAAATTTTCAGAAATAAGAAATTTTTAACCATTGGTAAGAACAAAATAATCATTTAAACATTACAAAATTTTTTAAATATTTAGCAACAGCATTTGAGTATTAACACTTAAAAAATTTTAATAACAGCAAATTATTTGGTTATAATGCTTGGCCGAGTGGCTCACAAGTAGAAAATGCGTGAGTTACGTCTAATTTGGAACATTTAGTTGTTGTATCGTATTAGATAGTGATTGGGTCACACTCGTAAAATGCTAATAAAATAAAATGCTTTAGAATGGTTGAAAATTTGTTTTAAAAATACAATTTTTTATATCTAATATAATTTGAAATTTGGCAAATAATATTGTAAAAATTTACAATTAATAAAATAAAATAAAATATTAAACAAAAACAAAAATGATATAAATATTATAATTACCAATTAAATATTTGAAAATGTAAATTCAAAACTTTTTCATTAATAATAATAATAAAAAACACTATATAAAAATATTATAATAATTAAATTTATTCCAAATTTTTTTTTACAAAACTATTTAATTAAAAATCTTGAAATTTATTTAAAATTCATTTTGTTTTGATAAACATAAAAAAAGGTTTAAAATATTAGAATCGGGTAGCTGGTCACATGTAAAAAGTGCATACATATGTTTTATATACATAAATAACGATTGGATTACACTCAATAAAACTTTTTTAAATTGAATTTATAAATATATACAAATATTGCCATTTTTTGAAAATTATTATTTCAAAAAGATAAATGTTTATATTATCAATTTTTTCATAATAAATACTTATTTTATGTTAATAATAATTAATATTTTTTATAAAAACAAAAATGTTTACAATGAGAAAAAATGAGAAAAATCAAAGAGTATTTAATTATTTTTTAATATCATTTTTATTTTTGAAACTTTTTATCTTGAAACCATTGTAATTCTTGCATTTAATAATAGTATCAACCATAATGTTAGGTGAAATGATAATTTAAATACACAAAAAATAAATTTTTAACAAAAAAAAACAATTTTAATGTATAATACATAATATATAATAAATATTTTAATTTAAGTACTAAAAGCTCTTGATTTAATCTTAGTGATTATTATTATATATTTGCACAAAAATTTGGTAATATGTGAAAAAGTATAACAAAAAAATTAGCAGAGTTTGGTAATATAAAATAGGGTGTTTTTAATTACATATGTAAATGGTTAAATAAATAAATAAGATTATTGAAAGAAAAAATATTTAAAAAAATTAATTGAAAAAATTTTCTTTTTATAAATAATACAGTATATTATAATATTTTCGAATCTTATATTACAATATTTTTGGTCACATTCTTAATCATGTAATATCAACATTAATTACAGTTTTTAAAGTAATTATTTTTTATTAATTTTATTTTTTTTATTTGAAAGTATTATTTTAAAATCACATTATTAGAAAAATTGCTATTATCAATTAGATCAATGTTTATAATAATTTTATTATTTACTATTACTTATACAGTCTAATTTGTGATCAAAAGTTTGGCATCAAATTATTAAAATTACATAAAGAATGCACAAAAAAAACTAAAAATTTTTGTTTGTTTAGCTTCCATTAGTAATTAATTAAATATATATATAGTAATAATTAAGAAAATTTAATCAAGTTTTTGTGTTAGATTCATGTCTTGGTCCATTCGCTCAAGCAAAGACCATTCATTCAATCATTATCAAGTTTTTTTTTGAGAATTTTCAATTCTTACCAATTAAAATTTGTTATTACGACGAAAAGTTTGTAAAACTAAACAAATCACCTGTCAATTCGCAAGGAAAATACGCACGCTTAAAACCATTTAACATTATGGGAAAAGTTTTTTTGGCAATTAAAAAAGTATTAGCGTCATATTACTAATAAAGGCTTAATGATAAGAAAATCCTTTTTGATCATCTAGACACATTAAAAACGTACAGACTGTCTGTCTGTCTGTCTGTCTGTCAGTCCCCGCTCATACGGAATTTTAAATAAAATTTTTTACCTTAATTAAAAATTGAATCGGATGATCATTATGAAAAGACAGGTGCACTACTTCTTTTTCACAATAATATCAATCTGCTTATTACGCATTTGCAGCTTTTGGTCTTAAAAAATTAAAATTTTCTAGCATTCTGTGCAGAAGATGCAAGTTCTCTTGCATTAGAGTTTTTTGTATCAAGATAAATTTTAAAGATAAAATGATAATATATTCGGGGTTTCTTCTCCCGAATATAAAGTATGCTATTGGTTTTGATTAAAATTACGTCAATTTCGAAAAATCAAGAATTAAAAATTTTTTTTATCGTTGCTTGCGTTTAAGATAATAATTCCATAAAAGAAATGATTTCTTTCATTAGTCGTATAATTTTCAAAATTTCGATATAAAAAATGCGTCCAATATTTTAGTGTTACAATTTTGAAACTGCATGATGATTAATGATAAATTAATTTACAAATGAAACAGTTAAATTTAAAAGAAAAGGCCAGGATGACGAATTAAAAAATCCTTTTTTAATAAATTTGAATTCAAAATAGGATATCGCATCTTCGAATCCTTTAAAAATCATGCCAAATTCTAAACTCTATGCATTTGCAGATTTTGACAAGTCGACATCGAAACTGCCATATATGCACCAATACTTCAATGTTTCTTTTGAAAACTCTGCACTCAGTCAAATAATGAAAAAATTTCGAAATACCTTGGTTGCTATTTATGCTGCTGACAATTATTTAGTGTATGTATGTATGTATGTATGTATTTATGTATGGGTGCGGATGCGGGTGCATGTGTATGTGTATATATGTGTCACATAAAAGGCGAGTTGGGCTTAACAATTTCCAAGTGCCATACAGCTGGGGAAAATGGAATACAGTCTGGTTCGGTCTATTTAATCCTTTTTTTTTCACATTTATTGCATGCAGAATGCACAAAGATTTTGAATTTTATTTATATTACAAAAAATAATCTCCTGAATTCAAGTTACTTGATATAAAAACGACTCAGAATTTAAACTTAAAAAACCAAGAAATTCATTGATTCAACTGGGTTTTAAAAGTTGTTCATTTCATTTAGGAATCATCATCATCATCATCATTATCATCATCGTCATCACACCCATTGATTACCAGATCAAGCTTTGATGGTCAGAAATTCAAGTGACCATGCGGAGTAACATGAACTTTATTAATGAGGTTTCATCATGTAACATGTATGTGTGTGTGCGTGTGTGTGTGTATGATTCTGATCATCACATCATAAATTATAAATTACACGACATTAGGTATGGCATAAATGGTATGCTGAGTTTGATGATCAGAGTCACAAGTCAAAACTGAAAAAAAATTTTAAACTTTATACGAAAAATTTGGGCTTTTGAAAAAGATATAATAATAACTTTGTAAGTTAGATTTTAAGCGACCCATGGTTCCCACATTAGCTTGTAAAATTCCGAATCTCGATCGTAAATCCACGATATGATTTAGCGAACACTTTTCTGATTACTGGTTTAAAAAAAAAAAAATTTCGATCAAATGTTTATACCATTGATGATCAGTCCGAAAAAAACTCAATCTCTTTGATCGTGTTATCATGTTATCGGACGATCACCTTTCGAAGTTAATCATCGTTCTATGGGCATAAAATTTTATCCTGCGGAATAAGTAATAACACTTTTTTTTACACGTGAGCATTCATTTATTAAATTTAAAAACAAAATTTCCCATTTTGCTAATCTGACGTGTCGTGATTTTAATTTCCTTCATAGGTTCACGACTTTTTCCATATTAAAATTCTATTCTATGCTAAACGACTATAAAAAATTAAAAAGATAGTGACAATCCCTAACTAACGCCAAACTAAAAAGTGTGAAACTTTATTCCGAATTATTAATAATAATAAGGCAAATATCGTAATATTTAGAATTAAAATGTGGTATAATGAACATTAAATAAATCATGAATATTTAAATAGAATAATTGCAATATTAAGAAAATATTATTATTATTGATAGTAATAATATAATAATAATAATAATAATAATAATAATAATAAATAATATTATTATTGATAGTAATAATAATAATAATAATAATAATAGTAATATAAATAATAACAATAATAGTTATGGCAATAACAATAATATATTTTAAAAGATGAGCAATATATTTCTCATGTCAAAAGTCATAATTTTAAAAAATCTAGCAGACTAATGATAACACATTCGGCAGGCTTTAATATACTTTGACTATAATAGTGAAAATTCCCGAAAAATAACAAAACCTGATTGTAGCTACTCTTAAAGTTTGAACCCCTTGATACAAGATAGTCGGCGTCTTGTGTGTTATTTTCTATCTTGTTTTATTCCTGTTTTTGAATAAATATAAATACAGGCTTGTAACTTTTTCTGTATATCTGAACTTGTGTCTGTGTGCAAGTGTGTAAATAATAATCGACCTGTTGCAGGATACATCTTTAATGGTTGCCAATGCCTGGTTTATCATTTATCATCATCAGGTGCAGATGATTTTTCCCAATTCTTTTTTCGAAGAAAAAAAAAAACTTGGAATGTGTTATTACACGATCATTGGTATCACAATAATGTGTGATTAAATGATAACGCATTTTCCAACAATGTTCATCATGATCAGATACTTTTGGACGGTTTTTTTTTAAATATGTATCATGATGATGATGCTGATGAAAAACTCATTCTTGGAAAAAGTTTACAAGATCTTGGGATTTAGGGATCATATTTTCTTATTGCTTACCATGTGTGTGTAGATTTCTGAATACGAAATGTTGTATATATTATTATTATTATTACTATTATTATTATTATTTATTATTATTATTATTATTATTTAATATCAAATCATAAAATTCCCAATTATGCATATATTAAATAAATAAAAAGGTAGATAATTTTTGAACCTCAAATTTTTTGGTTAGTTTGGTTAGAATTAGCTGCACATCAGGCAGCCATTATATAAATTTTCCACTTTAATTTTTTCAATCATTTTGCGTTAAAAATTTCCCTTTTTTAAGCTGCGAGTGAAATGAAAAGTAGGAAAAAAAAAAGAAAAGTTACACGACAACAACAACAACAACTTATCAAGCAAGGAATGATCACCGCACTAATAATATGCCCAATTCTTAATTAAGCAAACAATTATTTTGTAACAATAAAAACTGAAAATCTAGCAGTTTTTATTTCTATGAAACAAGAAATTAGCAAAGCTTGAAAAAAATAAAAAGGATAAAAATAAATTTCTTATTTAATTAAAATTTTTCTTTCTTGATTTCATTAAAGAATACTCTTAAACAATTTGGCTGTAAAAATATTAAAAGAGATGATATGAAAAAATATTGACAATAGCTTTAAAAATATGAAAAGAGATTGTAAGAAAAATATTGACAAAAAAAGAAAAGATAAAAAGAAAGAAACATAGTAAATATTTTTGAAAGCGAAAAAGAAAAATTAATTTTTTTAATTTATGTAAAATAAACATTAATTAAAATTTAATAAACATGTTAAAATAACTAATTTGAAATCCAATTTATTTTAATGAAAATTATAAAACATACATATATATATACATATATCATTAACTTAAAATATTAACTTTCAATCATGTAAAAATACTTATTATTATTATTATTATTATTATTATTATTATTATTATTATTATTAAATCTTACATTTGAAATGGTAATATTTTATTTTTATTTTTATTTATTTTTAACATTCAAATCTCAAAAATTACAAAAAATTTATTATATTTTTCTTTTATTTATTTATTTAAAAAACAATTCCAAATATTTTTTAAAATTTTATTTTCAAATTCGAATATACCTAAATTATAACTTAATAATTCAATTTATTTTAAAGATCGAAAATAAAGATTATAACAAGTAATTCAATTTTAAAAGTAAAAACTATTAAATGAAAATTTAAAATTAAAAGTTTTGATAAATAATTTAAAAAACAAATCAAAATACATTTTTTTAAAACACACAATTCTGGTTAATTTTTTTAAAAACACAATTTATTTAGGTTTATAGAAAAATCTTGAAATATAATCATTATAACCTCAATATTTTGTTATTTTCTCATTGATCGTTTTTGGTTGTTAGCTGAATTTATTTTATTTAAATATAAGCCATTTTCTTTGTAAAATTTTAATATGGTAATGATCGAACCAAAATTTATATCAAAAAGATGAATATATATATATATATTTATTTATTTAAAAAATACAGGTTTATAAAAAATTATTACACGGTGCGAATTTATTTTGTGTTAATGAGCCCCTTATTTTTTGACTCCTTGATTATTTAAAGGGGGTTAGTTTAAGGCAAAATGTTTTTTATTTTATTTATTTTTTTTCAAACATAACACATTCTTAAAAATTTTAATTCTTCATGATTTGGTTAGCAATAACATGATAAAATTTCCCACGCTGGCTGGTCAGAAAGTGAAAGTTTCAAGGGGCTTTTTGCCCAAAAGGTAATTTGATAAAGATTATAAATCTCGGAAAATCAAAATCTTTTTAAAATTAATCCTGTCCTGTGAAAAGGCTAAATTTTTTTTTATTTTGTGAAATATCAAGTACCAAAAATGTGACCATTTTCATTTATTAAATTTCAATTCATTAAAAAGTGCTGTAATTTAAAATTATTATTATTATTATTATTATTTGATTAGCATCTAAAAATGATTTAAATTCCTCCGGCAAAAATTTTATTTGATCATTCACTCAGAAATCTTTGATTTCAAAATTTAAATACGTTTTATTTATTTCTCTATTGAAAAAAACTAATACAATGTATTTACAAATGATAATTTCAGATTTTCTAGCTTTACTTTATATAATATATTGGATGTAATTCCAGTTTTAAAAAAAAACTTTGTCTTTTTTTAAGATTAACGTTAATTGTTTTTCCCTAGGCTAAAAACCTCCTAGGGGCTACCAATAAAAAACTTTTTTAAAATAATTTTCTTTTTTATTTTGTTGTGTAATTCAAAAATAATTTCATTAAATAAAAACTTTTTGTTTTTAAAAAAAGCAGAAAGCGGAAAAATGGGAATCTCGGGTTTAAATTATTAGTGTGAAAGTTTTTCAAAATATTTAAATACAAGATATTTTACCAGATTCGTTTAAAAGATAAGTCAAAATGGAACTTGCTAAAAATAACAAATATTTATTTGTGTTCAAAAGTTTATTGTCGTTGTTGTTGTTTTTGTTGTTGTTGTTGTTGTTGTTGTTGTTATTGTCGTTGTTGTTGTTGTTGTTATTGTTGTTATTATTATTATTATTATTATTATTATTATTATTATTATTATTATTATTATTATTTAAATACATATTTCCAAAATAAATCAAACAAAATACCTATCATCTTCAAATATTTATAATTGAACTTTTTTTATTTCTAAATATTTAAGTAACTCCAATGAATTTATCTTGTTAAATTGTCAAATCTAATATTATCATAAAATATTGACAAAAATAAATTTTTTTAAATTATCAATATTATAAATGCATATGAATATTTTTTTGATATCTATCATTACTTTTTAATGGGACAAAAACATCCAATACGGACAATTGCGTATCCTGGTAACCACTTATTATTATTATTATTAGAGAGATTATTATTATTATTATTATTATTATTAGAGAGATTATTGTTATTTTTTTGCCTTGGTCAACAAATATTTTCATTTTAATCTTCTGATGGTCTGTTTGTGTAATGCCTATCTCCATGATATCATTGGTCAATCAGTTATAGTCCTAAAAAATATTACTTTCTACACAACTATTAGCCAATCTTGTTTATTTTCACATTCTTTGCCATGTATGTTCCTGCAGGGATTTGTCATCCTCTAGTATTTATGATTATAATCATTTTCGATTTCGATTTCAGGATGACGCGCGTTTCAGATGTCAGTGAGTATATCAGGTCATTAGAAAATGCATGCACCACGAAGAGGATATCGGATTTTAAATCATAAAAATGATTGCGTTTGATATCATGGATTTGGTTAGGTTTACGACTGTTTAGGGATTAAAGAATCATAAGGCAAAAATTCCACATTTTAGCAAGCATAAAGTTACTCGATATTTATTAAAGAAAAAAAAAGAAAAGAAGTGATCATATAAAGTCTTTTTGTTTTATGTATTGAAACTAAAAATTAGCAAACCGGTTTAGAATTAAGGTGAAATCTATAATTCAAAATATTTTTTTCTAACTACATGTATAATGGATGATCCCCATTTTTCAAATTTCATACAATTAGATCATAAAGAGCTGCAAAATCAATATGATAATAGGTCATTTAGGTCTTTCCTAAAAATAATATTTACGTTATTATACTGTTACCGTTATTACGCTATCTAATAATTGAATATTTCATATCAATCCTAATATAGCTGTCTATGAGATTCTTTTTTTTTTTTATACTGTGTTTTCTTTTACCTGAAAATTTATTTTACATTTCACGCATGGTACATTAAAAATGTAATACATTGAATATTCTTGAATATCCTCCTGATTACATCTATGAATTTCTTATTTTGTGATTAGATTTCTATTCCATATATTCATTTACTATCATACGGATTTTCCCTAAACATTTAAAGAAGTCTCAAAGGAAATTATAATCAATCAATCAATCAATCGATCGATCAAATATTATATCATATTACATTCCTTCATTAAAATGCGGCTGTATTCATGCAGTACAATATGAACCCTATTAATGGGTTTTTGACAATTTTTATTTGTATGGACTAAAAATCCGTTTGATTACACGACATGAATTGCCAAGACATGATGATGCGTGGTTCAAGAAACATAAACTTTTGAAGCATGTAAAAAATTTTCAGATCTCAAGTATCACCAAAAAAATACCTCAAAATTTTTAAAATATATTAAAAATTTTATGTTTACTGTACCAAAAAAAAAGTTTATTTCAAATTAAACGAAAAAAACCAACCAATATAATTGGAATTGGAATTGGAATTAAATTTATTAAAGTTTATGGTTTTCACATTAAATAAAAATGTGTTAGATTTTAACAAATCATAAAATATATAAATAAGTGACTAATCAAAAAATTAATAGGATGATAATGATGTATAAAATAATATAATCTTAAATTTAATAATAATAATTATTATTTTTAATTTCATGTTGTTTTTAAGTTAAATTTTAATTGATATTTACGCTAGTTTATTTTTACAAATATTACCTTAAACAGTTTAATAGTTTAAAGCTTTTAAATAAATAAATTTAATCATTAATGTTGTTGTCTTTGAAAAAAAAAATTGTGAAATTTATTAAGCATATTTAATTTAATTTTTGTTAATTTTTATTAAAAAAATATACTTTTACAACACGTTTTTTTTAATGTTTTTTATTGTTTCAAAAGTATAGTCTAACCATTAATTATTTTTATACAACTTAATTATAATGAATTATACACATTTAATATATAACTAGCTACTTAAGCTAGTTAAGACTACTTAAGTTTAGACAAAGAAAACAAATCTTGTGCCAATACAACTATTTAAATAATTCAACATTTTCAATATATTTACATAACAATAATTTGATTGCTTCTCTATTATTCTTGATTTCAGAATTTTAAAAGTTACAAAGCACTATTAATTAAGTAAAAATTTCTTTACTTACAGTATAATTTGTTTTATTATTTTGAAATTATTATTATTTGAAACACCAGCATTAAATTTATTTTTAAACATATTAGCAATTATATTAACAACACAACTAATTTGTCTTTCTAAAAAAACAATTGAGTTTTATTAATAAATCAGGTTTTTTTTACAGTCAACAAAAAAGAAATTGGATTTATTAGAAAACCAATAAATTAAACAACAGATTTAATCAACTAAAACAACTTGGGTAATTGGAATTCCAAAAAAATTAACTTTAATTTAATTGCAATATAAAAAACATTATAAAATAAAAAATATAACTTTAACATATAATATTAAGCCAATAAACAAATATTAAAAACTTAATAAAAGACTTTAATAAACCAAAAAAATTGATTTTACAACTAAAAGCTAAATGATTTAAACTTATAGTATTGTTTATATTTAAAATTTTTATATCAAATTATAACTTTTTTTAAAGTACTAATTTTAAGTATAATAATATTCAAAATGTTTTTAAACTTAAAAATAAATATAATATATATTTCTAAAAAATTATAAAACATAAAATAAAACAAATTTGTTTATATATTTAAGCAATTAATCACTAATTTTAAAAATAATATAACCAAAAAAAAATTGTTTAATTTGGTTGTAAAATTATTACAAAAAGTAATTATTATTTTACTAAAACCAACCAATAAGCAAATTTTTTTTTAAGTTTTGAAATACACAATAACATATTATTAAAAATTAACAGAGTTTAATTTAATATTAAAAACTTGATATTATTTTTAAAAACACTTAAAAAAATATTATAAAAAGCTATAACAATAATAATTAAAACTATAATAAAAGCCATAAAAAGTTTAGTAATTTTAAAAATAACAAAAAAGAAAAAATTAACAAGCTTAATCTTAATAACATTAAAAATATTTAAAATGTAAATTTTATATAAAAAAGCCTAATATTGTTTTAGTTTTTATTTTATCAGTTTAATCTTTGTAATTAAATAAAATTATGTGTTAAAATATAATTTGGTTAGCTTTTAAAACAAGTATTAATTATCTAAATTCATTGTATTAAACAACACAATTAAATATTGCTTAATAACAAATTTGGCAAATATGTTATTGTTATTATTGTTCAAAATAAAAAAATCATTATTTACAACCAAAATAAAATTAAATACTATGATGGGTACGGTTGTTACAGAACTAATAAAACCACACAAAAAAACCAAAAAACTAAAGTGTTTAAAAAACACCAAAAAAACTATTTTTTCTAATATCTTAAAAAAGTGACATTAATAAATATAAAGAAAAAATTGTTTGTTTGCCACTTTAACTTTTTTGGCCATCTAAACAGCAGTAAAAAGTAGCAACAATATTAGAATTACTTTTAGTAAACCACTTTGAAAAGAGAAAAACTTTTAACCAAAAACAAAAATGATACTTTTACAGCAACCAAAAACTGCTTTGTATCTGTATTACTTAAGAAAAACTTTTTGGGTGGTTGTATTGTTAGAAAATAATAGTTGCATTTTTTTATTTTTTGCAAGTGTGGTCATAAAAATCTAAAAAAGAAAGTGTCTATTTGAATATTTTAAATAAATTCTATATTTTAAATTATGTTATGATTAAATCTTAATGTTAAAATTTTAACTTGTAACAATAAAAAATATAAATAATTTTAATTAATAAAATAATAATTTTAATTAAAAAAAGGAATGAGATCAAAAATTTGGATATAAATATAAAATATAAAGATTAAAAAAAAACATGATAGCAAAAGAAGTTTTAATAATAAAAAGAACATGACCAATCAATTTAATTATTAGTTACAACATGCATATTTTGACTCAATTTTTGAGAATTTTAGAGTGCATCCCTTCAATTTCATAAAAAAGCTTTTCCTTTTAAAAAATTTGATAACATTCAGTCGATTTAAGGGCCTTTAATTTTTATTTAAAAAGTTTTTTTATCTTGAAATTCATTCAAATCTTCAAAATGACCGGCCAAAGACGAATTCGGGGCTAATGTGCTATATCCAAATATTCCCGATCATGTTCTGGTATCGATTCCGATGGTGTCTTTCAAATGTGATCCTTTATCATTTATTATCGGGAACTCCTGATCTAATTATGATAATCACAATGATCATGTTCTTGAGCTTTGATCTGATGCTTGTGATGATATTTTCACACAAAAATCAAAAGAGCTTGTATGTTCGGAATTTCTATTTGATTTTCTATTTATGGAAATTCTCTGTAATGACCATAGAGATCGTGTTTCAAAATTATCTAAAAATGTAAAATTATAAATTATATGAAAATCGTGTCATAACTTGAATTAAGTTCCACGTGAAATGAATAAATTCTATTCAATTCCCGTTTTTGTCATGTTGATCTTTTATACGTTTTTAATTTCCTGAAAAAAATTATGAAATGCCACATACTGTATTAAAAATCTAATTGCTATCCCAAGATCCCAGTGTTTGTACAGCATAGTATCATTTTTGATCATCCTAACACAAATACAAATGGTTCAAGTTTTTCCTGGAACTTTAATCCGATTTCTGAAACTAGTCCATTGAGCCAGTTTTTATGATTGAATAATGTATATATATATCTTATTTGCTATATTAATATATATATATATATATATGTTCTTAATGAACAGAAAAAAAATCAATAGAATATACTTTAGAAAGGTTGAATGGATTAGCAATATAGCCGATTGTAATACTGAATTTCCGAAAAATCACAAAGCCTGACATTAAAGTTTGAACCCCTTGATATAAGATAGTCGACTTCTTGTGCTATTTTTATTCCTATTTGATTATATAAATACAGTCTGTGCAAGTGTGTAATAACAATCAACATGTCGCAGAATTTGATTGGTTAATCATAACTTTTTAACATGTGATAATCTTTTAAATAATTTTCGACAATTTAAAAATATCTTTTGAATTTGCTAGGAAAAAGATGAAGAAATCTGGTAGCTATAGCGTTTTCTGTGGTGTTTTATAGTGTTATCACTTGATGCCTGGCAACCTATTTTTCATTTATTGAATCAATTCAATGATTTTTTATATTGATTTTAGTGTGGTACACATGCGACATGATACAAATTGGAAAAATTTTTTGTCATGAACTCTTTCAATAGAAAATCTTTTTAAAGTAATCAAGACTGATAATTATAGTATTTATGTTAAAATGGTTATTTTAAAAAAAATACTTAGCATTAATACGTCAAGTCTTTGAAAAAAAAGCTTTGTATATAAGTAAAAATCTACCTTTAAGCTAATTACACGTTAAACCTTTTTTTTTTTTCGCAAGAAAGTGCGAAACTTTTGAATTCTTATGAAACTTGAAAAATCGTAATATATATCTTTTAATATTAATTTCCCATATAGTACAATGTGCTATTTAAAATTTAATAGGAACAAATTTTGTTAGAGCTTACAAAGTGACGAGTTGTATCTTGATGTGACTAAAACAAAGAAATTTTAAAAATAATTTATTGAACCCTCAAAGAATCAAATTTTGGTTTTGATTCCTCGTTTCGAAAATAAATATATATGTATATATATTTGATACTTTCACAGTTTTTCTCGATTTTTCAAATATAAATATTTTTTACATGTGGCAGCTGTTGTTTACGTTTCAATTTAGTCTACTTCATTTTTCAATTAACAATAAACTTTGAGTTCAAAAAAGAAACTAAACAAAGCAAAAGGTTGTATTGAAGAACAAAGTAAAGTAATTTTCATTTTTTAAAAAACTATATAAAATGTAAATTTTTCTATCCTGGTAAACGAATATAAATATTTATATCTTTGTTTTCACAAAGTCAGTTAACGTTTGCCAAACTTTTAACCTGCTACTCAGATCCATGGTAAAAATCTAAATTATTTTCTTCTTTGATCCAATTAAATTAATTCCGTTGATAGCAGATCTTTATATATGAAAGGTTTTGATTAAAATAAAGACAAACAGAATAAAAAACATTTGTAGAAAATCGAATTATTTATTTGAAGTGTTGTTTAGCCACGAGTCAGAATAAAAAATAACAACATATCAAAAATATGTTGTTTATTTAATTTTTTATAATTTTTTATTTTATAAATACACTTGCATTATTAATCATAATCGAATCCAATTGATTCTCTATCAGCCATCATAACAATCTGCCAATATAGGCTTCTAGCATGTTTATTAATTATCTTTCCTTATTTTTCCCTTTATTTAAATTTCAGTTCAAATTTATCTAACATGACAGATTTTTTTTTGGCATAAAAATGTAAAAGAGTCGAAACTTTTTTTTGATATATTAAAAATATTTTGAAATAAAGTAAATTTATGATTATCAATTTGACATATTTTTAAAATTTTATAATTAATAAATGAATCACATACAAAACTTAAGAAACTAAAAATTTCAATTACACTTGAAAAATTACCAATGTCACAAAACAAATTATTTTCAAATAATACAATTCTTAAAAATATTATTAAATACATTGAAATAGAAAAAATATAATTTAAAAAACCAATTAAATATAAATAAAATGCATTTATTTATCAATTCTAAATAATTTTAATATTTTATAAAAACAATATATATCATCTTTTTTTGTTTTGAATGAAAATTTATAAACCTGATAAACTTTGCAATATTAAAATGAAAATAAAAAATTTATTGATTTTTTGCTAGAAACAACATTGTAACTTGATAAAAACTTTTTCATTGGACAAATTTATCATATAATTAATGACTTTTTTATTATTCATTCTTAGCTATATATATTAAAATCAGTGACCAGATATTCAAAGATCATCACAATTCCGGTAACTGATTGATTCTCGGAGAATTTTTAGCCAGTCTTCAATAATAACTGACTTGTGGTAAATAATCGCGGTGTAACAGATTGCATTCAGAACTGGTTTATTCTTTAGCTTTCTAAAAAATCTTTCTATTTTCAAAATGACTAAGCAAAAGAATGTTTCTGTGAAACCTACGCATCAACAAAATACCCATCTTCACTTCTTCATAATCTGTGCTTTGTTTTTGTTTATGTTTATGTTTTCCCAGTGAAACCAATCACGGTCTATGTGGTATGATAATCATAAATCTGTATCAGGTATTAAAAATTATTCAAAAGCGCATACATGTGAATATTTATTGACTTTGACTTTTTCACCTCATCGAAATTGTTAGGTGAAAAAAATGCAGTCACTGACTGATAAACCTTTAACTAACAGTATTACAAATCAAGCATCAATGTTTCTTTTTTTATATGTTCATTTGCAAGTAAAAATTATAAATCGGTGATTATATTTTTAAGTGTTTTGAATAAACTAATTGTTTAAAGATTTTCGGATTTTATTTATGAATAATTAATAATTTAGAAATTAATTTCGCTATTTCTAATTGAAATGGCCTCTTTCTAAAATTAGTGAGAATTTTCAATCATTACTTTGCATTAAATTAAAATTATGGGATTTTCTTCATTGGTCTTACTAAATGTTTAAAGGCTTATGTTCAATCGCTGATCATGTCTTCAATTCGTGTCGTGTAATTAATTCAAATAACATTTATTAAAAAGCTCACTAATAAGGTTCATGTTACACTACATGAATGCATTACGTTGTGGTATCCTAAATGTGCCGAATTTCGATGACCGAATGTAATATTATATTTGATTGATCATTTCAAGATATCTGATTCATTGATGGTTGATAATTGATTACTTCTTTTAATGTTAAGGGAAAATCCGTATTATGATAAATGAATACATCGGATGGAAATCTAGCAAAATAAGCAATTCATAATAGTTTATGTTTATATTTGTATCAACTGCAGTAACTAAATTCAGAATCTCCAATGTCCTACATTTTAATAAATATGCATGCAGTAAAATAAATTGTGCTCAACTATGTTAATAAAGGACACCGCATAAAAAAAAAAGATTACTTTATAGACAACTATATCAAGGGTGATATGAGATATTCAACTATTAGATACCCTAATAATGTAACAGTGTAATAGTGTGTAAATATTCATTTAAGCAAACCTATTCTCGTACTGACTATATAGTTCTTATTATATAATTATATGAAATGGGATCATCCATTATAGTTACAAAAAAGACTTGACTAAAAAATTTCAATTGCTCAATTTGTTTCATAAATATCGACAGCTTCATGTTTGTCGAATCGTTGACTCCGAATTTTTACCTTCCAATTTTAATTCAAATTGCAAATCTATATGTTATACCATCAATCCTACTGACATGAATTGGTTTTTTGGCCTTGAAAAAAGTTAAAAAACAAATATACTATTCAAAAAGATTTTGTTGTTGAAAAAATTGAATATTATAATAATCCCAGTATAAATTTTTACCAAACTTTATTATAATAAACAATAATTTTGTTTTTATAATAAAGATTAAAAACTTCAAAAATGGAAAGCTTGGCTGACTACTTTAAATTAATAATAAATTATTATTTGTTGGAATTTTGAAATAATTCAAAATTTTGTATATCCAAGAATCTAATAACCCATAAACATATGTCTGTTAAAATAACATTAAAAAATTGTCCTATCAAATACACTTAGACTCAGATTTTGATACATTCTTAACAGATAAGTTTAAATATCAATTGTAAACAATATCACACCTTGTATTCAGAAGATAATTATAATTTTTTAAAATTGTTTAGTTTTGGCGATCCAAATTCCAGAAAGTTGACCGTTTAATATGCAGAATTAAAAGAAAAAAACTGTACAAGTGTACAAAAACGACCGAAAATGAGATATATCGACCATTTTTGCGGGGAAGAAAAAGATATCTTACATATAAGTGAGGTGAAAAAAAGGGAGATTTTTGGAAATTAACTCACGAACCTATATTCATTAACCTGTGTACAATATATGAGAAGGCAGTTTTTTTTCGCCCTAATTTCCTATTAAATTTCGCGCGCCTATAATATTACTAATAATGATAAAATAGATAGACGCCAACTTTTCGGTTTTTATCGCCGGCGAGCCCATCTATGTACACCCAAAAAAAGCCCAAATTCGACGAGATTATTAGAATATCCATTCTAAGTTTCCATCTAATATATATATGTATTGTTAATATTGCTATCGCTGTTTTGAAAATTAATTATAATGACTTGGACCACTCCTGGGTCCGTTCACACCAGCCCCAATAGGACCTGATGGTGGTCCATTCGATTGAGATGGATGAAGCTGCTGATGTTGTGACTGAATCCCATTACCAGATCCGATATATGTTGGACCAACATGTGGCGAAACTTGGTCTCTTAGATAATTCATTGGCTCTCTTAATAGAGCTGTTGATGGTGGGATGCTGTTGTTTGGCATCAGATCGGATGAATGGTGTTGGTGTTGGTGATGATGAGATGGTAAGCCACTAGAGGAGATACGAGGCGTTCCATTACTTGATTGTGGTGGCATTGGTGGTGGCTGATGATATGGATTTGAGGGTGAAGGAATTTGTGGTTCCCTTGATGTTATAACTGGACCCATAGCAGGTGAGGGTGGTATTGAAGAATGACCAGATTTGCCGTATGAATGTGTTTGGAGGGCCATTGGAGCTCCTTGTGATGATATATAAGTGGGAGGTTGTGGATTGCCCTGTGTCACAGGCTGATGATAATGATGATGGGATTGATGATGACCAGTGTTCGCATCATGATGATAAAGACGATGATGATGATGCGTCGGGTGAGGTGCCGAAGGGGAATGATGATGATGATGTGACGCATGTGGTGGTGGGGGTCCAGATTGAATTGGTGGTAGAGAAGTGGGTAAGGGAGCACCATGTGAAGATTGATTATTATTATTATTATTATTATTATTATTATTGTTACTATTATTATTGTTGTTGTTATTGTTATTATTATGGTTATTAATCGGATTAGTCGATAGAATATTTCCAACCATATTGCCCCTGCTATGTGGCGGGGGTTCAGATATAGGTTGTGCTCGAATGTCCGGCATCGAGAAATGTCTGTTTTGATGTGAATTCATATGGACCGGAAGTAAGTTTGGTGATAAATTATGCGGAGAAATGGCATTGGAATGTCTTGAAGAATTTCGGGATGGATCTTGATGCGGTGGCATAATGGGGTTGGACGGACCATTGTTAACTGACTGAGACTGGGATTGATGATGTGAATAAACATGACTACCACCACGTGGTACAGCATTTTGTTGTGGTTCTGAAGCACGACGCGACGTTCCAACTGGAATCGGCTGTAAAATAGGAATTTAGAAAATTTCTCAATCATTAGTTCTTGATGAAAATCAAAATCCAACTATTATAGAAATTTAAGCTTTACCTCTGGATGAGGGGGATATCCGCCGGGATTCCCAACTGGACCCCCTTGATTATATCCATGTTCGAATCTTGATCCTCCCCCGTACATACTATTCCCATTGAGTTGGGGCGGTTGAGGTTGCATGTGAGTTACCATCTGAGTTGGTGAGCTCATCATCACGTGATCATTTGTTATTGCTGGGGATCCGTTCATATGTGGTTGATGGCGGGATAAAGGTGGCTGAGGAGGTTGTGCAAGTGGTCCATCTTTTCCTTTTTCCTGATCAAGTAGGAACAGAAGTACCAGACCGGAAAAAAATTGGTAATGCGGGAATGAATAATGGCAGCCATGAGAATTTAGTTTGTTTTGAAATAAGAAAAAAGGAAAAAGTTTTAGTGATTATGCACCATAAATTCTAGAAAAGAGAGTAATGTATCATGTTATAGTTCAAATTGCGATCAAATAGATAATAGGATGGGTTTACGGACCATTTGGTTCGTATAAATCATATAAGTGATATAAGCGTGCGTGGCATTCCTCTTTATTTTCGGATCATGCTTCTGTTTCAAAAGGGAATTGATCATAAAATCATTCCAAAGAAAGCGGGTCGGGCTAATAGGGCAACATAAGAACCTACGTACCATTGAATGATATTTCCTGGGAGCTTCTTGACGCAGTAAAGATGTGATATGTCCATTTTGTGATGGAGCATGCTGCATGGATGTTTGAGGTGCCTGTTGTGGTTGAAGGTGATGCGATGGGGGTACCATTTCATGCTTTATTTCATGCTTCATTTCATTCTTTAATTTTAGGATTTTTCAAAAGTGGGAAAATTTAGTTTCTAAAATTTTCTAAAAAAATTCTATAACTTTATTTCTTACAATTTGACCAACACCTAATGGTGGTGGTTGATAAGTATAACCATTGGAAACGTGAAGTGGAGGTGATGATTTTTGGCCTCTACCACTTTTCAAATGAGAATGATTTAATTAATTCCTTCAAAGTTCTCGGAATGCAATAAATCACTTGATTTTGAGGAGGAATTACATACCGATTACCACTCCCAATAGAAGAAGGTTCATGAGGAGGGAGACCATTAATATTTGATGGTAATCGAGTTGGGTATTGATGATAAGGGTGTGACTGTTGAGTTCGATCCCAATCTATCACATTCGGACCTTATTTATCAATAATATTTAAGGTGATTAATTATGAGTTTAATTGATATGACAAGCAATCAATGAAAAATCAAAATAAAGAAAATCATTGAAATACCTTGCTGCGAAACTGGAGGGATCAGTTTACGATCATCAGACAATTGTTCAGTTACATCGTTCAATTTGTGACCCATGTGAGTAATTGATGGCGGCCCATTATTTGATTGATAAGGAGCAGTATTATGAGAAGTTCTGGGGACTTTAGATGCCTTTTGAGCTATTTTGGAGAATCAAATGTAAGTTGAGAATAGTCGAGATCCCAAAAGATATACAATTTGCATGAAATATTACTATAATCGTTATTAGTATCCGAGGGTCTTCGTTTAGTATTATTTACATTCCGTTTCATCCCTTTTTGATTAAGTTTAGATGATGGGGCTTGAACGTTGACAACTGGCATTGGTTGTCCACCCTTATTACATTACATTTTAATATGTTTAGATTAAAAAAAAAAAGATTTTTCAAAATTATCGAATCATTTTCATACACTTACAGATGGTCGTTTATTTTGATTTCTTGACCGAGATGGAGGACTATTATTCGAACCCATCTGAGGATAAACGGGATTTTGAAGTGGAGTTTGTGGTGGTATTACATTTACATCAGCAACGCCATGATGATTGTGATGGTGATGATAATGAGGTCTAATATCATCATGAATTGTTGCAATAGGGACGTTTTGATGTATATCATTTTGTGATGATGATGATGGTGGTGGTGGTGGTGGTAGTGGTTGTGATTGTTGTGGTTGGTGATGGTGTTGTAGGACAGAATGATACCTTTGATGTTGCTGCGAATGATTAATTTGATGAGAAATATCCTGAAGATCAACAAGTGTAAAAAGGAATTAACGATTATGATCAAATAAAAAACGAGTCAAATTAAGGGTCTTTTATTAACCATTGGTAAAGGAGGTGAAAGATTATGAATAGGTTCCTCGGGGGATGATTTTGTTTCATCACCTAAAAGTTTTGATAAAAGAATTTTTTAGGGTGGAATTGAATTTTTTTATTTTTACATGATCCCATTAGTTTATTTAAGTGAAGAAAACCAACCCAACAATGCGGCAATCGACATTGAATTGCTTTTTACTCTCTATGAATGAGAAGAATTAGCATTTATTAATTGATAGTGAGGCAAATCAAATGATGGGATTATGAGAGAGATCGATTGTTGAAAACTCACGTGTATCTGAGAAGAAATTGGTTTTAAGTCATTCCCAACGCTCGATAATGAAGATATTGCTGTTGCGGCAATTTCAACATCAGACATTTGCTGATGATGATCATTTTCCCTTGATCCTTGTATTGAGGATGCGGGATAATGGTTTCTTGGAGGATGTTGATAATTTGATGAGAGTGGAGATGGTATCAATGGTTGAGGTGATTGAGCTGAAGAAGTAGCTGGATGATTTGAACCGGTCGCAAGAGAGATTAATATTGAACCAGCTTCTGCGGTACTTTCATCATATGAATTTGAACCATTATTATTAGGTTCATGTTGTGAAGAATGAGGATGAAGATGGGAATTTTGGTGAGGATGGTGCTGATGTTGAGGTGATGATTGTTGTTGATGATGTCGATAATTATGAGGTTGAGAGGGTGAAGAGGAATAATAATGTTCTTGTTGTTGTTGTTGTTGTTGTTGTTGATATCTTTGAGAATTATTGAAGTGAGACGAAGAAGCGTAGACAGACGAAGACGAAGAGGCAGAGGATGGGGACGAAGAAACAATAGCAGCAACAGAAGATTGATAAGGATATTGTTGCTGTTGTGAAGTTACACTTGGGCCGTCATCGTTAAGAATGTCGTTAAGGTTAAAACCAGTAGAAGTTGACGGTGCAGAAGTAGTATCGTTCATTAAATTTGATATTGAAGTTTTGCTCGTGTTCATGTTGGACACGGGAAAAGACTAACTATAGTGAAAGGAAATAAGATATTTCTTAAAGACGTTGACGGGACAATAGAAAAATGGGTTAAAGAAATAATATGATATATATTTTTTTTCTTTTAGGTGGTAAAGGAAACACTAGGAATATTTTGTCAGAACACAATTTTTTTGTCAAAGTGTGCAAGTTTAGAAAACTGGGACTATTAAAAAATAAAACTTTTAATAAAATAACTGTAATAATAATAATAATAACAGAGAAACACAAGAGTGATTGATATGAAGGTTTCGCTTTTGTCTCTATCTATCTCTCTTCTCTAACACTATGGACAAGTAACCAGCAGATACACTGACAAAAGGATAAAAAGTTCTTATTAGTTAGGGTTTGATTGATTATTACTAGTAGTATTTAAGATTCGTAATATATCATAACACTACTCTTTTTTTTTTTGTTGTTACCGTTACATTTGATAAATTTCAAGACTGTGGATTTTTTTTGTCCGCTTTTTTTTTTTTTAGGAAGAAAATTGAATGTGTTGTATTACTGACATTGTGGTCAGTCAAAGTAAGTATTTTGATGATTACCCGATATTATACTAATAATGTAAACTATTGACAGAGGTTACTTGGGTTTAAATCAAAAGTTAAAGCAAATTCAATATAAAATAAACCATCATATCAATCATTTAGTGGTAACAAAAAATAAAATAAAAAAAAATAGACACAATAATATAAATATACATATAAATATAAATATAAATATACATATAAATATAAATATAAATATAAATATACATATACATATACATATACATATACATATACAGGGTGACTGACTGACTGACTGGCACACATATCGTACCCTGAACACAGCAACACTTTGTTTTTCTTCTTCTTTGTAAGACTATAAACATTTATGTACAGTAGCCAACCAAGCAGGTAACAGCAATGAGAAGCATTTGCATGAACCTTTTTTTTTTTTTTTTTTTTTTTTTTTTTGAACACTGGTTATTGCTTCTTTAGATGAGTTTGTTTTATTTATTTTTTTTTGTTGCCTGGCATTTTACCTATTCTGCTGCTGCTGACGACGATGATGATGATGATGATAATTATTTTTTTAATATTTTATGCAGATGATATGCGGTGATACAAGTTTTTAACACACTTCCTCACATCATCATCATTCACAACAACCAACAACAACCATCATCAACATCATCATCATCATCAGCACAGTGTTTCGCATTTACGAAAAAAAAAACAAAAAAAAAACATAAAAATCGTAACTTTTCGTGTTTTTTCTTTGGGAATTGTTTTTACTTTTGAGACCAAATAAAAATCAAAGGATCTGATGAAAAATAAAAAACAAATAATAGAATTTATATTGGTGTGAAAAAAAGAAAAACAAAACAAACCATTTATTCTCTTTCTCATCACCGATCACTCTATAAATTTTTATTGTTATGTAACTTTAGAAGAAGTAAACAAACTTAAACTAAGCTAAATTTGTTTTATGAGAACAAAAAATTTTCAACGATGATGATGATGATTATTATTATTATTATTATTTATTATTTAGCTATTTATTTATTATTTATTTATTTGTTTATTTATTTGTTTATTTATTTATTTATTATTTATTATTATTATTATTTTTATTATTATTATTATTTTTATTATTATTTTTATTATTATTTTTATTATTATTTTT
Organism: Geosiphon pyriformis; assembly: GCA_016748015.1. Taxonomy (NCBI): domain Eukaryota; kingdom Fungi; phylum Glomeromycota; class Glomeromycetes; order Archaeosporales; family Geosiphonaceae; genus Geosiphon; species Geosiphon pyriformis. The sequence continues at coordinate 483,203 of JAAOMT010000690.1, read as the reverse complement.
ATTGACTTATGTGGAACATTCATACAGGTTTTTATAATATATTCACAAAGAAAAAACCAGGTTTTTTATAAAAAAATTATATTATGCAATAGTAATTGAACAAATTTCCATTAAAATGGAAAATCTTCAAAATATTTTCGATTGTACAGTAATAAAGTAAATATTGTCCCAATAGTTAGTAAATATTTATTCTGGTTTTTTATGTATCATGTTTAAATAAAAAAACAGTTTTTTGAAACTTTAAAAAAAATAACGCTAAACTTTAATGAAACACGAGAATTCTTTAAATTGGACAAGATTTTATGAACCTATTGTAGAATATATTGTGCGATTTATTGTTTGTTTTACTACGCCTCGTGAATTGACACGAGAAATGCAACGGCAGAGATAGAGAGAAAAAGGAGAGAGATATAAAGTTCAGCCCAAATACACATAAACACAAGAAAACTGGTATGGATGAATGGATAAAAAAAGGAGAGATTCGTAGGGAAAAGGAAAGGAAAGGAAAAAAAAACTTTGTTCGAACCCATTAAAAAAATCTCCTGGATAAACCAAGTATTTCAATGATAAAAATAATAACTCTATTTTTCCCTCTAAATTTGTACCTTTTTCACGGTTAGTGGTAACCTCTTTCAACTTTTTTTAAAGTTGAAACCAATTCAAACATACATACATATATATATATATATATATATATAAACACACAAAATAATAAAAATCATATACGCATAAACTTTGAAAAAAAAAAAATTTTTAAAAAAAGTTTGTTTTTAATACTAACACGACAATCACATCATCATCGATCACATCATGTTAATTGAGGGTACCGTTTATTTTTAAATAGGATGATTTGACTATCCTGCTTAAAGATCAAATGGGAATTTTCGCTTTGTTTCCTAATGACATTTGACCAACTTTTTGATTGTGAAGGGGTGAGGGTTGACGTAATAATGAGGGTTAAAGATTATGTAAATTATTATTATTATTATTATTATTATTATCATCAAATGGTTTCTTTAAATAAAAAGTAAGAAATGAAGTCTTTTAAATTAAAAATCTTTTTAAGACGGAATTTAAAGTCCGTCTTCTTATTTTAATTTTTTTTATTCCGGTCATAATTTATTACACTGTTTGATTAAGAAATTGGACAACGTGATTTTTTACGCATCAAAAGACCAAAGCGAAAACAACCAGCCAAAGAGCAAATCTAAATCGCTTATTGTGATCTTTCTGAATTAGGCAATTGAAGTAACATTAAAAAATTCCTCAATGAATTATTGAAAAAGCTACTATTAAAAATTTTGTTCATCAAAATCCACTACCTCTTTATGGTAAGAGATACGATATCATAGAATACCATACTACAACAAAAAAGAAATAATAAAAAAACAAATTATTCAACATTATTTGTGTTTCTTGCTTTGCTTGCCTTACTTTGCTTTGCTTACTTGTCTTGTGTATACGTTCTGAAAATAAACAACCGCCCAAGCTTCGGTTTATCTGTGAATTCAAACTTTTCTAAATCTAGTGTAAACGTAGTCAACTCTGAATGCATTGCATAAGCAAATTCAGGCACCTAAAATTAGGTAGTTCGAGATAACAACGACCTACCACTATCACCACCACAACCATCACCATTATCCTCATCATCATCATCATCATCATCATCATCATCATCATGATCAATCAACGTTTTGTGGTATGTGTGGGGTAATACCCCGAAAATATATCTCAAATCTCATGTGATTTATAAATATATTATTCATTAATGAAAGAACCGATCTTTTAATTTCTAAACCGCAGATTTAGGAACGTTTGTAGATCAAACTTATCTTGGGTAATTGAATTTCAAAAGAATTAATCCATGATTCCTTCTTAAAAAGAACTTTAAAATCGTACTAGAATTAATAATAACATTAAAAGACTGAAAAATATTATCTTTTGTTCCTTTTAAAGAAAATATCGAAATCCATTTAAATGACTATTCATTAAATACAAAAATCTACTTTGTCAAATATAAGAATAATAATAATGATAATGTTGTGATGATGATGATGATGATGATGATGATGATGATGATGATGATGATGATAGTGGGGAAATATATAATTTCAGTTTGACAACTTGAAAGTCAATAAAAGAATATGATATTACAATTATAAACAATTTTTTTAAATTTATAACTTTAAAAAATGCAAAAATAATATTCTCGGTTATAGAAAAGATATTTAAGGTTTTAACAAAAAAATAATTGAAAATAGTTCGAAAGAGCAAAGTCGAATAGCCAACAATTTTTTTAGCTCAATACAAATTTCAAAAAATTTGTATCTACATTTATGCCAAATTTGACACACAAACAAACATGCAGCGAATATTAAAAAATAATATTTGAAAAATTTTTCCACTTTTGAAATAACTTAAATTTTCATAATATAAATGGAATTTGGGTTATATAATAATTACAACAAAAATAAAAACATGATGATTTTACTTAAATTTATATCTTGCTAAAATACTCATTAATAATCTTATTTTTTGCTTTTACAAAATTAAAAATAAACAGAATTTAGATTAAAAATTAAAAATAATTAAAAATAATTAAAAAAAAAAGATAATAAATAATAATAATCAAATTAAGAATTTTATTAAAAAGTATTTTAATTATTATTATTATTATTATTATTATTATTATTATTATTATTATTATTATTATTATTATTATTATTATTATTATTATTATTATTATTATTATTATTATGTAATAAAAAACATAATTCAAACACAATTTATTATATTTTGGCAAAAATAAAAACTAAAAAAATAAGTATGGTTTATGCTTAATTATACATAATTAGTAATTTAAAGCAATCAAAATTAATTACATACTATCAATATTCATAGAACTAAAACATAAAAAAACAAATTTAAAACTATAATTATATATATATATTTAATAATAAAATTTATATTTATATTTTAAAAAACTATTTATAATCAATAAAGTATTAAATAATAAATTATATATATTTTATAAAATTAATTTGAAATAAAATTTAATAATTAATCTGTTTATAATATACAAATAAAAAAATATTATAAAAAATTTAATTAATTATTAATTGTTATAATAATTATAATATTGTTTAAAATAAAATTATTGTAATCTAAAACAAACATATTTTTATTTAATATAAAATTTTTTTTAATTAAAATATATAACCACTTTTTTTATACTTTATAAATATTATATAAAAACTTATTTAAATATTTTACTTATTATTAAAAAACAAATAACAATAAAAGATAAAATTAGAATATATTCTATTATTAATCTATAAAAAACTGTTATAAAAAATAGAAAATTAGCAATAAAATAAAAAAATATATGTTTAAATATATAATTGTTAAAATATTTTCTCTTTTTAATATACCAAAAAAAATATTACTTATTAATAAAAACTTATTATATAAAAAACAATTTCAATAATATAAAAAACTTAATAAAACTATAAAAAACATAAAGCTTTTAAAAAAACAACTTTAGAAATTTAAGTAAAAATTTTAATCATTGTAAAAAAACTAAAATATTTATATAAAAATTTGGTTTCTTAAATTTCAAAAATTTTAACAAATTAGTCAATTTTAAAATAAAAATTCCAAAATATTTTGTTTAATAATTTCATTTTATCAAAACTTAATTTTTTGAAAAGAATAATATTATAGTTAAAACTTTTAATTTTTAATTATTTTATTTAATTAATTATATTTAATTATATTAATTACTTTATTTTTAGAATTAATTATTAATACCTTAAAAACATATAAAAAAATTTTTTTTTGCCATAATATTTTTTTTATATTTAAATCAATTTATTTAAACAAAAATTAATAAAATAATTTATTTATTTTTTATATAACAATTAATATTTAATATTAAATTTTAAAAACATTAATATAAAGTACATAATTATATTAATAAATTATTTTTTATTAATAATATAAATTATTTTTTTATCTTTAAATTTTCTTAATATTTTTTTAAAAAGAATAATAAGATATTTATAAAATTAAGTTTTATATTAAATTTTTACTAATTTAATTTGTTTATTAAAGTTAAATTATCTTTTAATTATTATTATTATACAATATTGTTATTTTTTTTATTTATTAATATATTATATTTAATTATATTAATAATAAATTTAAGAGAAATATATATTTTATGTTATTTTTTAAATAGTAAAATAATAATATTTAAAAAAAATTATTTTAAAAATTAAATTTATATTAATTAATATTATAAATTATTTAACAAAACCAAAAATTTTAATTTTTTTTATTTTGGTTAATTTTTTATAATTCTAAATTAATTAAAATTTAAAATATTATTTTTTTATTATTAATATTTTATAAGTAAAATTAAATGTTACTTAGCACAATACATTAAACTAAATGATCTAAACTAGAAACAAATTATGTATTTTTTATATATAATTAGTTACTTAGGCTAATTAAAGCAATACTATAAATTTATCTTAACAGAAATTACATAATTAATACCAAAAAAAAAACTGTAAAGTTTATAAGAACTATAATTAATATCATGTGCCTTTGTAATTTTAAGCAATCTGATAACACCAACAAATATCATAAAGCACAGAATTATCATTTGAAATTAAACATTTTTTTTTATAAATATCTTATATTTAGTCTTTACTAATTATATATTAATTCAATAAGCTATTTCCAAGTCTTGTATTAACTTAATAATTTTTTTGCTGGCAGTTTTGGCATAGCCAAAAACAAAGACAGTCTTCAAATACTATTTTCTGAACACAAAGCTTTTATACAATACAGTATATATAATATTGTTAAATATATATACTAAAGACAATTATAAAACACAAAACAATAATAAATTCAAGTTTAACATAGAAACTTACTAAACAAAACATAAATCAAATAGTTTTTTGTGGACACCAAAATTTATTATACATGCAAAAAAATAATTAAAAAGCTCAATTTCTTCATAATATAAACATAACACATTAAGATATTTTTTATCATATAAGCATTTTTGAACAATAATAGACAAATAATAATACAAAGCTTTTATAAAGTATAAATGTAAATTAGTAGTAACTTTACTTGTAAAACCAAACACCATATGTAAATTAAAATGCCAAACTGATAAAATCCAAATTCAATCCATATACTTAATTATGGTTTTATAAATAATACTAAAACCAGACTTAACTTCTTAACAAGCACAATATATAGCCTTAAACACATTACAAATAAAATAATAAACATTTTTAGATATTGCTTTTCTATTAGCACTAATATATCTTTTCTTAATAAAAACAAAAAATGACATATTTGAACATAAAACTAAGTTGGTCAGTATATTAGCATATTTATTATCTAAGACATTTGAATGGTCTTTAACTTTGGTTTAATAAATAGTAAACTTCTTATATTTAATAGAATTTGTAATATTATGTCTTTTAAGCCAACAGTGATTACAAAAGTTGAGTAAAACTATATCAAATTTTGCAATACATGTATTCAAAGTGGCTTGACTATCTAAATACATCTTAATATTACTAGAAGCTAGAATACACTCCAAAACCAGAACAATTATCTGTAATTTTGCTATTGTAAAAGACACTAAACTACTAATTTTAACACTAATACTTAGATTCAGATCAGCAAAAAATACAGCTGTACCACACTTTATTTTATATATACCCAAGTTTTTTAGAGACTTATTTGTGTAAATATTATTTTACTGTAAAAAATTCATCAGTACCAAAAATATTTAAAAGTTGAAAGATGTCAATGGATGGCTGGATAATAGAATAAAGAGTAAAATTGATTAAGTAATCACATGCTAACTTAAACTAAACAGAAACTGGATCTTTAAGATCAAGCTTTTTTCAATAATAAAAACTTTTTCAATTAAACATTAACCTTTTTTTATCATATAATTATTTAACAAAGACAATACTAAACCTTTTAAGTAAACAAAAAATATTATAAAACATTATATCTTCCAAAACAAAAGACATAAAAGTATTACCAAAAAAATAAAATGCAGAGAAAAAACAATTAGTAAAGAAAACATCATAATTCAAAAAAATTTTTATTACACCAGCCAGAAAATTGTTAACTGAACTAATTTTTAACTTTACAGAATATTGTAAAATATAAATAAAAAACCAACTCAAAATTTGCTAATCTAAAAACCTATAATCAAACAAATAACTAAAAACTTTACTAGTATTTAAAAAACTTAATGCTAATTTACTCTTTGCTTGCACTTGTTCAAATGATTTTAAGCCATATAAACACAGATAATAAAGAGTTTTATTGGAAAAATTCTTAAATAAGCCAGTTTTTATTCTCAAATCTTTTCTAATCAGTATATTCTATTTGTTATATACACTTTTGAAAACAAAACTAAACTAAATTCTGTAATCAATAATAGATTAAAGCATAACTGAAACTAAATAAAAAAACTGTTTATCTAAAATAGCTTTTTTTAAGACTATATTGACAAAAAACCTGATATTCAAATAAGCTTTTTTTAAACTAAGTCTGAATAAATCTTTAAAAGACAAAAAAATACCAAAATATCTATAGAAATTGACAAATTACTAATTAATAATAAAGCTTCTTTAATTTTTTAGTTAATAAAAATAGTTACTATTTTTTATTGTTAATTGAAATATTATTGATATTGAAAAACTTATTTGTAATGTTCAAAATAGATTATGTGCAGTGGTAAATTATAAATGAAATCACAATTATTATAATATTTAAAGTTACTGGGAATTAAAAAATGTTTACAGAGTTTAATATTTAATTGTTTTAAATATTGCTTTTGTTTTTCTTATATAAGTGTTAAATCTTAGTAATATTTGTAAAATTGTTTTGGATTACTTATAATATCAACAAAAATATCTAAATTTGAAATAAAAACAGTTTTGACAAATTCTAATAAGTTGGTTTTAATTGCTAATATTTTACTAAATAAAGTGCTTTTGACTTTGGTACTTGCTATTTACCAAATTTTGTCTTTGTTATATGGATAGCTATTCAAATATAAAAAAGCTCTGTTTTATATGGCATTAAAAAATATTTTTTTGTTCACTCAGTCATTGATAAAAATTATGTATTAATATAATATATTGCATATTTTTTTTTAACCAAGAATGTTGTTCTATATTTTTTTGTCAAGTAGAGTTTCTTCACAAGTAAAACATAGTTTATTGTTCTATTTTTTTTGTTATTTTGGGTATTTAAAACATTCTTATAACATGTTTTACAATAGTAACAGATATGTATTTTGTATTTTTCTTTGAGTAAAATTCAAGCTTCCATAAATAAAAGCTTTTTTTTATAGTTTTTATATTTGAGTAGAATATAAAAAAGTTGTTTTTTTGGCTTTGGTATTGTTACTTATAGAAAATAGAAGTAATATATAGTTAAAAAAATAACCAATCAGAAATAGACATAATAACAGAGGAATTCTAAGATTCTTCTAAAGAAATTACAGGATTTCAGAATTCCAGAATCTCAAGATTCTTTATAAAGAATTGCAGAATTCCTTTGAAAAAATTGCAGAATTCCAAAAATTTCATATATTACCAACTATATATATATAATAGTAACATTAGAAGCAAGAAAAACATTCAAAATTCGGTTTAGTTTAGTTTAGCATCCTTTTTCTCATCTATTAATTAACTTTTACTTTATGAATAGTTAATATTTACCAAAATGAATTCATCAATGAAATATCAAATAAAACATACTTATTATTCTCCAATTTATGTTGCCATTATTTGTTTGAAAATCTAATTACTCTTTTATTTATTAACACTTTATATTAATAATATTTAATACTTAACTATACTGAAACAATAATTCTTGATTATAGCTATTGATGAAATACTAATTTTTTATTTTTTTTTTATTTTTTTTTATTTTTTTTTATTTTTTTTTTGTTGTTTGTTGTTTGTTGTTATTAACTAATTTAAGAGATTAAGCACTGATTAATTAACATTAAAAAATAGTCTGGTAAAAGACTCAGAAATAAGAATATAGAATTTATAAATTAATAGATAACTTACCAGAAAAGCACAACTGTCAAAATAAACCAGCCATTATACTGAAGAAAGAAATTTGATAGAATAACTATTCTAAGAGGCTACTAAAACCAATTATTGAATCTCTGTGTATTATACAAAAGACTCTAACCCAAAATCTTCAAATAAAAAAACCTTCAGATCAATCAAAACCTTTAGATTTACCAATACTGTTATGATTGAAACACATAGTTTTTATTAATTATCACATGTATTAACCACTGATGTCATATAATTAGCCACCCTATTTTTAGATAATGATCGTTGACCTGATCAATAACCTGACCATTGACCTGATCATTGACCTGATCATTGACCTGATTAATGACCTGATCATTGACCTGATCATTAACCTGATTATTGACCTGATCGTTGACCATTTTAGATAGCTATATAAGCGATGATTCTCTTAGCTGTAGAAAGACATGATCAAAGTAATGAAATAAACAATATTAATTACTTCCTCTTATAATCGCTTATTCCCCTTTCCTTACCTTCAAGTATCTACTTGTTGGCATTCACATACTTTATCTTTTCCCCTTTTTGATTTGTATTTGTTAGAATTAGCCTAAGAAGCAATTGGTTTGCTCTTGTAATTCATTGAATAAAGAAACGATTGAAAAGTACAACAATACCTGTTATTGATTCTAAGAATTGCCGAGTTGAGGCATAGAATAATAGCAGTGGTGTTATCTTGTTGACAATCACGGACTATTCCTCTATCTTCAGATTTAAGAAAAGATTAGCAATTGTGATTTTTATGAAACTGATCACACACATTGAATTCCTACTTATTCAATTCACTCTCTTATTATAATTTTTTCTTTGTTTATTTCCATCACCATACAATACTGTTTTCCCTTGCTATCTGTTAGCTTGTTACTCCAACCCATAACATAAAAGTGGTGCTCCCTGTGAGGTTGTCAAAATTCACTTATTATCTCATTGTATGGGTGATTACTCATATCTGTTACAGCAATCAAAAGAACATTTTGCAGCACACAACAGAAACGACCAAAGTTTCATTGAACTTAATCCTCTGCCCTTCTGCTTGATCTGCTTCCCCCTTAAAAAACAATCCAGTAGACAATTCCAAGACTTTTGGAACTGGTTCCTGAACGAGCATTCAGCTGAAACCTACACAGCTTATACAACCTATTACTTTGACCAAGCTTATTTTGAAAACAACTTTGAAGAAAGAAACAACAGTATCAATCAGCTCTTATATTCTGCAACCTTTGAACAACAGCCCTCTGATTTCGAATATCTGAATCATCAAATCCACATTTAGATTGCTGCCCATCAAGCAACTGAAACTCCCTTTGAAACAGAAGAAGAAAGCTACTAAACTGCCCCTGTTTTTGAACTTTTATCAAGCAAATCAGACTCGTCTATACAAACAGTTACCCCTAAACCAATGGCTAATGACCCCATGTAAGCAAACATTCTGGCCACCCTCCAAGGTATACAAACTGCTTTAGGGTGAAGAAACAACACCCCAATACCATTATTTAGAGGTGATGCACAAGATCCAATTGAATAGTTGGATGACTTTGAAAGAGCTGTTACAGCCAATCAATATGATGATGAGTACAAGTTCCAAATTGTTGGTGGCTACCTTCAAGGATTCCCTGCTACCTGGTTCTCACAAGAAACAGATGCCAATGCCCAGCAAAGAATTGTTAGATAGACACCAGCAAATGTGGAAGAAATCAACACTTTTTTTACTATCCGGTTTGAAAACAAGTTTAGAACCCCAATATTAATATCAAAATGGCGTATGGAATTGGAAAGAAGAACCCAAGGTCCTGGTGAAGTTGTAACTGAATATGCCAAAGCAATCAGAAAGTTAATCAAACAAGTAGACACTGGAAGAAATTGGACAGAAGAGCAGAAAATTCACTCCTTCACAAAAGGATTGAGAACTGATCTATCATATGCTCTTTGGCCCCTTCTGGCTCTGAAAAATAATCCTACTATGGATATGGCCATTGAATTAGCACAAAGAATTGAAGACAACCAAAGGATGCACTTGGGATCCACACTACCAGTTTTTGCTTCTGTTCCTGTTATGGCTCCTGTCTCTCAAATGGCTGCTACTTCTTTTGCCACTTACACTCAAGATCCAAATGAACAGTTAATAGACAGACTCACAGCAAATTTTGCTCGGTTATTAGAACCTTTAGCCCAAGCAGTCAGAAAAAATCAGCAACCACAAAGACCCAGATTTGAATCATGCTTCAATCAGCCCCAGCAACCATCTTATCTAAGACAACAAAATTGTGGCCCACCTGTATGCTATCACTGTGGATTAACTGGACACTTTTCAAGAGATTGCAACAATCCTCTACTGCCTCCACCAGTTTCCAGAAACAATGATGCTCAGAACAACAGGATCAACAACAACAATGTGCCCAACCAAAGACCCAATTATGCCAACATCAATTTCTTTGAAGAGGATTCCCTAGTTGAAGCCACTGTTTATCAGCCTTTAAACTGGTAGGTGCACCTCCAAAGGGTGAGAGTGCAAGCCAACCAGAAGAAAACCCCTTTTACGCTTTTAACTTAACTAATGATGACCATGACATGGATGAATTAGCAATCAACCCCTCTGAATCCACAAGAAAGAAGAAGAAAGCCAAAGTTGATTTCGTTCTGGACCCCAATAAAGCTTCTACATCAACTGCTAACAACAATGAACTCCCAAAAGCCAAAGTTTTCAAGAACCCTCCAAAGTTAGAACCCCCAGAAATAGTACAAAAATCTGGTCCCTATTCTGTTATCAAAGATCTTATGGAAACCCCAGCACATATAACCTTTGGCCAATTAATAACCCATCCACAATTCAGAAAAGATCTTCGCAAATCCCTGATTCCAAAGAAAAAGACACCCAAAACCAACAAACACCCTCGCCAAGCTGGACTTGCTGACAATAGCAATGTTACTCCTCTAATTTGTAAAGCCCAAGTGGCTGGCTACTTCATCAATTTGATCCTAGACAGTGGATCGTCTATTAGTGTTATTGCCAAACACTTTTTTGAAGCAATTGGCAGAAAAATTGATGAATCATCCACACAACCAATGACCAATGTGCATGGTGATAAGAAGAAAGGGCTTGGCATAGCCAAAGCTATTCCTGTTTGCATTAATGGCATCAGCATTGAAACTAATATGGAAGTGTCTGAAGCAAAAAAATACACCATTATTGTTGGCAATGAATGGCTCAAGAAAGCAAAGATTTTGCTTGATTATGAACTCTGTGAACTAACCATCAGATGTGGTGAGAAACCCATTGTGGTTAAATGTCGCCATTGGACAACTCCCCCAGTACCCAAGCAAAGCCCAGAAGAAAATGAATCAGATGAATCAGATGATGAAGAAAGTGAGGAAGAAGAAAAACAAAAAGAACAAGAAAAAACTGCTGAACTCGCCTATACCATTTTCATTAGCAATGGCAAACCATTGGATAATGTCAAGGCAGATAAAAAAGGAATCATTGTCAATGACAAGCTGATCTGCTGGCCTTATTATGACATGCTCAGAAGAACCTTTGACAGAAAGCCAAATACAGTTATTGGTGGCATGGTCCTTGTGCCCGGTACTGGTGCGACAAACCATTGTACTCTCCTAGCAATGAATGCATGTCTTGCCTGATCTATTACAAAAATTGGGAACCAATCAGCTTGATACCCCAAGAGGAAATAAAAGAAGTCCAAAAGTCCTTTGAAAACAAACCACCTGAAATCCAATGACTGGTTGTAGAACAAAGAGAACCCTCTCCAGAAGAAAGAAAAGTAGACATTGAAAACCTGCTGGCTAGAAACAGCCCAGTTATCTCAAAAGAAGGTGAACTTCCTGGACATACACATGTGATACAACACACCATTATCACCAGAGAAACTTGTCCCATCTATTTGAAGCCCTATCAATCCAACCGTCACAATGATAAGTTTATCAAAAAGGAAATAACCTGAATGAAAACCCTTGGATTCATACAGGAAACCAAGAGTGAATGGGCATTCCCAGTTGTAGTGGTATCCAAGAAAGAAGGAACCCTACGCTTTTGTGTTGACTATCGCCAATTAAATGCCATTACTGAAAGAGACATATATCCACTTCTCAAGATTGATGCAATGCTAGACCAATTTTATGGTGCCGCTTTCTTCTCAACCATTGACTTAACTGCTGGATTCTGGCAAGTAGAAATGGATCCAGAAAGCAGAAAGAAAACTGCTTTCATTACCAAGTATGGTACCTACGAGTTCACAGTCATGCCTTTTGGTCTCACAAATGCTCCTCCCATCTTTCAATGCTTAATGGACAAAGTATTTGAATCAGTAAAAAAAACTTTGTTCTAGTCTATTTGGACAACATAATGGTATACTCAAAAACCTGGGATGAACACCTTGAACATTTGCAAAAGGTTTTTGACCTCCTTAGAAATACTGGTCTCAAGATCAATCCAATCAAATCATTCTTTGAATGTTAATCCACCCAGTTCCTTGGCCATCTTATTACAAAAGATGGAATCTTTCCTGATCCAGCCAAAATTGAAAAAGTTCAAAACATTAGACAACCAATGAATGTTCATGAACTACACTCTTTTCTTGGTTTGGCCTCTTATTATCACAAGTTTGTCAAGGATTTCTCCAAAATTGCTGCTCCTCTTAATCAGCTACTTAGGAAAAACATCAATTATCACTGGGACACTCATCAACAAAAAGCATTTGAAATTCTGAAGGAAAAACTGGTTACAGAACCCATCCTCATGCAACCTAATTTGGATCAACCTTTTTTCCTCCACACTGATACATCTGGCTATGGACTTGGTGCTGTTCTTTCTCAGAAAGACGAAGATGGCAGGGAACATGTCATAGCATATGCCAGTAGAACTCTCACACCAGCAGAAAAAAACTACTCAGTCACTGAGCAAGAATGCTTAGCAGTAGTTTGGGCTACCAGCTACTGGGACAAATATCTTAAAGGTGTGAAATTTTTGGTGGTAACAGATCATCAAGCTTTGGTTTGGCTACACAACAAAAAAAACCTGGAACATAAACGGATAACTTGCTGGATACTTCACTTGGACGAATTTGACTATAACATTCAACACCGCAAAGGAGCTAATCATCAAAATGCCAACACTCTCTCTAGACTTACCATCCAGTGATAGTAAAACCCTCTTAAACCAAACCAACTTAATTATTTGTAACTCCCCCACAAACAAACACGATAATGGACTTGGACAACTACTCTGCTTTAATGAAATTTTTGGGTAAAAGACAATACCCGCTGGACTATACTCGACAGCAAAGAAAACATTTGCACAAACAATCAAATTTCTATTTGATTCACCAGAACCAGTTATATAAAAGAAATAGAAAAAATCCTGACCACCCTTAGAGAGTCATTAGATTTGAAGAAAGAGAAATTGTGATCTACAATATGCATACTGATCCATTAGCTGGACACTTTGGAAAAACAAAAACAATTCAGAAAACTTTAGCTCGCTATTATTGGCCTATCTTGGGAAAAGACATTGCTGAATACATCAAAACCTGTGATATCTGCCAAAAAAGAGGAAAACCCAATCGCAAGGAAGATATCCATCCAATCTTTATTGGTCAACCATTTGATAGAATTGATATAGATGTTGTTGGACTTTTAATAGTAACTCCTGATGGCAACAGATACATTATTACAGCTACCAACTATCTTACAAAGTGGGTAGAAACAAGAGCCACTCCAGATCAAACAGCAGTCTTAATTGCCAATTTCATTTATGAAGATATTATCTGTTGCCACGGCTGCCCCAAAGAACTTTTATCTGATAGAGGAAGAGCTTTTCTCAGTATACTGGTTGAAGAACTTTGCAGAAAAATGGGAATACATCATAAACTCTCTTCTTCTTATCATCTCTAAACAAATGGCCTAGTAGAACGTTTCAATAGAACACTATGTGAAACCCTAACCAAAACCAGTGAAGAAACCAACCTATGGGACAAAGTATTGCCTTCAGCCTTGTTTGCTTACAGAACTGTGAATCATGACATAACAAGTTATAAACCCTTTTATCTGCTCTATGGATGAATGGCAACTCTACCAATAGAAATGGATATAGAAACAATACCTTTTAAAGAAATAACAATAGGAGATTACAAAGACATTTTGCAAAGAAGACTTGATACCATTCTTGACTTATTAGTAGAAGCACGGATAATTGCCTTTAAAAAGATAAAACAGTTCCAAGAGAAGCTCAAAAAGAAAAAGACCTATAAAACACTTTCCTTAAGTATTGGTGACTTAGTTTTGGAATACCATTCAGACAAAGACAATGTCTATGGTGATAAATTCTCTAGCTGGTGGAAAAGATCCTTTATAGTCAACAAGGTTTTGAACAATGGTTCTTATATTTTACAAGATCAATATGAAACAATATTCAGTGATTGCCCTGTTCATGGTACGCGACTCAAGAAATATCACAAACGACCTGATTGGTTACCTGTTGTGGTAATACTGACCCAAATGATCAGCAAAAATTAGATATAAATAAATGCACTATTTCCAAAACAGAGGTATCTTCAATTGACATGAACAATTATTTCCTGGATCAAAACATTCAAAACACTTTTTATACTCTCCATGAGTACTGGATTAAGAACTATCCAAATGCTACTCTGACTATCGGAAAACAAACCACTATAACAGACAACAGTGGAACTCATACTGTTATTAGACCAAAGAAAACAACTACCAGAAAAGAAAGAATTGGTGGCAAATTGGATAAATACCTGCTGAAAAGCATAACAGTAGTGATACTTTCACCTTCCAGCACAATTGGAAAAACAATACAAGAAATCTTGCCCATAGACAAAAACTTGTCATATAGAAGACAACTAGAACTTTATGGTTGTCTTGGTGAAATCATAGAAAACATAAAGCTCATGAAGAAAACAACTTCAGAAATACAAGTTGAAATTTTGGGCATTATACGTTTAGATGTCCCAAGAGTTTTGACCATTGCAAGAAAAGCCAAAACTCTTATACAAAGATTTGGTCTCTTGGATACAAAGCTTATTTCGCCTCAAGTACTATATACTCTATCCACAAAAGACTTCAACAAACTAGTTAGTTTTGAGTTAGACAAAACCCTTCACATAGACTATCTCATAAATAGTTTGATTTCGCCGGAGCTCAATCTCTTTGGAGAGGATGATATTACGGTTGAAATACATAGTTTTTATTAATTATCACATGTATTAGCCACTGATGTCATATAATTAGCCACCCTATTTTTAGATAGTGATCGTTGACCACTTTAGATAGCTATATAAGCAATGATTCTCTTAGCTGTAGAAAGACATGATCAAAGTAACGAAATAAACAATATTAATTACTTCTTTTCATAATCGCTTATTCCCTTTTCCTTACCTTTAAGTATCTATTTGTTGGCATTCACATACCTTATCTTTTCCCTTTCTTGATTTGTATTTGTTAGAATTAGTCTGAGAAGCAATTGGCTTGCTCTTGTAATTCATTGAATAAAGAAACAATTGAAAAGTACAACAATACCTGTTATTGATTCTAAGAATCGCTGAGTTGAGACATAGAATAATAGCAACGGTGTTATCTTGTTGACAATCATGGACTATTCCTTTACCTTCAGATTTAAGAAAAGATTAGCGACTGTGATTTTTATGAGACTGATCACGCACATTGAATTCTTACTTATTCAATTCACTCCCTTATTGTAATTCCTTCTTTTTTTATTTCCATCACCATACAATACTGTTCTCTTTTGCTATCCGTTAGCTTGTTACTCCAACCCGTAACAATACTATATAAGTTATTAAGCACTAAATTATGAGTTTATTATTGTTTTTAGACTTCAAATAATTATCTGTAATAGTATTAAGTATGAAATGTTTTAATTGTTGAATGTTTTTTCTGTAGAAATAATAATTTGCAATTTGTTCTTTTTTTTTTATCTTTTTCTTTTCAAGAGAGTATTTATAATAATTTGTTGTGTTTATTTTCAGTTTATGAAACTTAATAGGCTTCTTAGGTCAGTTTTTATTTTTTTTTCTTTAACTTAATCAATAGTTGCTCTTTTAAAAGAGCTTTAAAGCATCTATAAATAATAGGTACTCAAGTATATTAATCATCACATATTAGCTGAAGCTTTTGGATGTTTCAGTTAAGTACAGTATTGGTTTTAAACAGCCAGTTATTATCAATAAGAGCTTAATACTGTATGGCTTTTATAACAAAAACTTTTATTAACACAATAATATCATTAATTTTGTAAGAAAAATTATTAATTTCACTAATAAAAGTCTTAATTATTCTATTAGTAATAATAATTTTAATGCTGACAACTTAATTAATTTAATAATCTAATTAGTCTATGAGTTGTTATGTGATAATACTGCTTGCTAAACCATTATTAAGAATTAATTTGATAGCTTGGCCATTAATTTTGACATCAATATATATTGCAGTAATTAGTTTAGTGTTAAAAATGATTTTACTGAATAATAGTGTTTTTATTTAGTTTTCTTATTCAAAAAAAATATGATAACAAATAATTTGTTTTTAATGACAGTTGCTAGTAGTTTTAAGTTGTTAGATTAGGTATTTTTTGAAGTAACCAAGAGGTTTAAATAGTTTTAAGAATTTAGTTTTGAACATACTTACTTTTTAAATACCACTAACATAATTCTGCCGACTGGTTTAATAAACTAAAAATTAGTTAGTACTATTACAAATAATTATTTGGGGTGTTAAAACAAATAACAAACCTGTAACTTAATGCTTAATAATTGTTGATGTTGATGATAATAATTTCTAAAAAGTTTTGTAATCTAAAGGTTTTAGTTGAGCTTTTTGTATAATAGACAAAGATTTAATTAATAATTTTTCCTAATTTTTGTCTTCAATATAATGACCAGTTTAATTTGACAATTATGTTTTTTTGGTAAGCTATTCTTAAGTTTTTTTATTTTTGTTTTATAAATCTTTTATCAGACTATTTTTGATGTTAATTATTTAGTATTTAATCTCTTAATCAATTAGTAAACAACAAATAAAACAAAATAAAAAAAAATAAAAAATAAAATAAAAAATTAGTATTCTGTCAATAGTTATGATCAAGAGCTATTGGTCTAATATGATTAAGTATTAAATTTTATCAACATAAATTGTTAATAGTATGAAAATAATTAATATTTTTTAATCAAACAATGATAACATAAATTAAATAGTAATAAATATTTTTATTAATATGAATATAATTTTCTTTTAAGTTATAGAAAACTATCTTTTGAAGAAAAAAGTATTGGTTAATTACTTGTTTCTAACTATTGTTCTTTTTTTTGTTTTTAATATTTTTACTATATATATATAATTTGTATTATACAAGATTCCTTAAAATTTTTTAATTCTTATTTTTATGAATAATAGTGTATTATTATTGTTAATTTTCAAGTTAGTTGGATGTAATTAATTCTTAGTCTTTGGTTTTCAATTAATAATTAAGTTGGAATTTGGAATAATACTTAAATTTGTTGGAGTTAATAAATAACTTGTAATTGTAATTAATATATTATTAGTACTAAAGTTTAATAGATTGAAAATAAGTATATGAGTTACTGTATTAATAGTACATAATATAATTGATATTGGTATTGTTTTAATAACAAATTGTTGATATAATTCTGAGTTTAAAACCTGTAATCAAAATTTTAATATTGATTTTTTAATTATGAATTATTAAATCTGGTATAACAATCTGCTTTTAAATAGTCTTGTTTATTACAATAATAATAATTGCATGTTTTTTGCTATTATAATTGATTTGCTAAATATAATAATAAACACAACTAATTATGAAAATAATTAAAGTTTTTTTAATTGTTATAATATTATAAAAACTAATAGATTATTTAATTGCTAACTAAGTATTTTTTGATTTTCTAATAATTGTTTTTCCAAATTGCTTTAATTTGATATCTAATTCAAATGATCTGTTTATTACTAGATTTATAGCTTGGGCATAATTGGCTTTGAGTTTAGTTAATTTAAAATTTTTGGCATGTATAATTGTATCTTAAAAAGTATTTGGATGTAATGGTCATACTTGTTATAAAAAACTACTACATAATCTATAAATAAATTAATTCAAAATCTGTAGTACTATAAATTAATCAGTATTAATTGCTTGGATTTGGTGCAGATTTCTATGGAAGTATTTCAAGTAAGTGGTGACTGCTTTATTATTATTTTGCTTAATTATAATAAAGTTAGTTAACAAGTAATTAATATTGTTATGATTACTAAAATATTGTAAAAATATAGTTTTGAATGCATTAAAATCTTGGAATTTGTTTACAAAATTCTAATATCACAAGTTGGCTATATTTTATAAGAAGTAAAAAATTGCTTAAAAAGCTTTGATATTATTCTATCTATTGGTTTCAATGGCTTTTGCTATATTGTTTAGTTATACTTAAATATTGTTTTTTTTTACTGGTAAATTTTTCTAATTTGATAATAAGTATATATACTATTAGTGTAAATACTAATTGTTGTTGTGGTTGTTAATGAGTAATAATTAGTGCTATTAACAATTAATTAATTAAGATAACTAAAAATAAGTTTTATTGAAAAATAAGAGCAAGGTTTGAATTGTTTGAGTTTTGCTGAGTTTAAACAATCAGAATTTGGACTTCCATATTATTTAGAATCAGGTTTTGATTATTAATTTCTTGATTGTTATCTTTTTTTTTGATTCAGTTTCTGTCCAATTATTGATAGATCTGAAATTTGGTTAAAATAGTAGTAATTAAAGTTCTAATAGTATTGTTGGTCATAATTTAAATTCTTTGAAATAAATGCTATTTGTTCTTAATAATTTGGTTTTTTCTTGATTATTTTGAAACAAAACTTAAGTTACAAATATCTTTATAATTGCTAATGATGTAAATCCTGATAATATGTTAATAGTATTTTCAAGGATATGATAATATAATAAATGTATTGAAAAAACGATTCTGGGTTTTTTTCAGTTAGGCAGTATTTGCTAATATTTATATTTTGTTTTTGTCTTTATCTGCAAATATTATTGAAAACTTTGCTAAATATATCTTCTAATTTTGCAATTGATTTCAATAATAAACTATTGTATTAAAATAATTTATTATAGAAATTTTCTCTTGCTAATTTAAAATCTGCTTGTTTTTTAAAAAATATATAATTCTCTTGTTAATATAAAAATTAAAAACTAATTCAACTGGAAAATGGTTGCTGGTTAATTCTAACTATTGTTGATATAATTGAAATAAAAATTTGGTGAATTTTAAATGGTTTGTTTCTATTACTTCTAATTCTGCTATTTTTTCAAATATTTAATGTTAATGCTAGTTTTCTGTTAAATTATATCTTACAAAGAGCACCAAGTTATTCATAATGTTAATTATTTAGTACTTAATTTTTTAATTAATTAATAAACAACAAAAAAACAAAAATTAAAAAAAATTAAAAAAAAATAAGAAAAGAAATAAAAAATTAATATCTTGTTAATAGCTATAATCAAGAGCTATTGGTCTAATATAATTAAGTATTAAATTTTATCAACATAGATTATTAATAGTGTAGAAGTAATTAATATTTTTTAATCAAGCAATAACAATATGAATTGGATAATAATAAATATTTTTATTGATATAATTATGATTGCACTTTAAGTTATAGAAAATTATCTTTTAAAGAAAAAAATATTTGCTAATTATTAATTAGTTGTTACTGTTTTTACTGCTTTTAATATTTTTGTTATATATATATAATTTGTATTGTACAAAATCTTACATATTTCTAAACTTTTTCTATACTACTTTTTGAAAATATGCTTATTTCTAAAAATATGCTTATTCATTAAGTATTATTCTTCTATTGGTCTGTTTTATGATCTATTTTTCTTATTTTTTCTGGTATTTTTTTTTCTATGAGTAATAATATCCTTTTATTTATAAGATTTTAGAATCATAGATATTTAGACATCAAAAACTGATTTAGCCACTAAGCACAAGTTGAGCAAACACAAAAAACACTTTAAAACAAACTTGTTACAATGCTTCCACAATTTGTTAAGAATACTAAACAGTCCAGCAGCTTTACTATTAGGAAGATTCCTAATTATTGACAAAAACTGATCAAAACCAATATAAAACATTACACTAAAAAATGTATTATTTGTAACATAACCAAGAAATATGGATTGTTTCTGCCAATAAAAAAAATTATTGAATTTAATTACATGTTTTTTGGTTCAATTTTTCATTATTAAATCAATTTTATATTTGACTTATCAGACTTTAAAACCAATTTATTATTGTCAACCAAATAATTTAGGATAACTTTTCTAAAAAGTTTTTTTAACATACTTCTTATTATTTAACTTTTATTATCAGCAAAAACTTTTATATATTTGGTAATGACAGTTTTAACATGAGAATTCTTAACAGCTTTAGCTTTTAATATCTTATGAAATCTATAAGTTTTCTTAAAATAAGCTAACAATTATTCAATTATAATCTTGTTATTATTATTATTAAAAAATTTTCTGAATTCTGCTGTTTGGTTAAAATCTAAACAAATCTATTTGTTAAGTAAAGTCTAAAACATTTCCAAATTTTTTGACCTATATATTTTTAAGATTTTTAATACTAATAGTTTTCATTTGTAAAACTTAAAAAATACAGCATATTTGACTACTTTATTGTTCTAGTATTATGTTTTCAAAAGAGTAGTATTAGCAACAAAGCACATTATCTGATAAAGCAATTGTTATATTTTATTAAGATCATGTCTTTTCTTATATTTATTAAAAACATTAACAACAATTAAAACAACAGCCATAATATATTTTCAAATTTTTCTCAAATCTCTTTATTAATATTACTAACCTTAAACTTCTATCTATTTTTTATAGTTTGCTTATATATTGAATTAAGCTAAGAATTGAAAAAACTTTTCAAACTAATATTTACTAAAATAACCAAGTAATTAGTATCAAAAAACTCATCTGAACAGTAAACTTGCTGATTAAAGTTTAAACTTTAAAGATTAATACTAACTAAAATAAAGTTTATGTATTTTTTAACTCCTTTAGAATTAGACTACATAAAGAGTTTATATAATAGAAAACCATTAAAAGAGTTAGATAGATTCAAATTCAAAATTTTTTTGAAATTTATACTGTAATCAAAATTATTTTTATTGAAATTACTTTTGAGAATTATAAATATATTATTATTTAGAACATTAGCTATTATTAAATTAACATTATAAAACTAAGCCAGCTTTTTTTTTAAAGTGATGCCAGCATATAAACCCAAAATTAAAACCAAAAAACAATCTCTAAACAACAACTGTATTGACAAAAACCAACCAGTTACTTTTAATATTTTATATATATGTTTAGTAATATCATTATTGATTATTATAGTAATACTGAACTTAGCTGCTGTTATTCAATATACAAAGGCCTATAAATAGCAATAAAAAAAACTAACTGTACCAAACTTGTGAATTTTGCAATTGGAAAAACCAGCTCAACAGCTGAAAAAAAAATTAATTAATTAACAAAAAAAGTCAAAAATTACTTTACCAATCAACAATAATAGCAATAATAAAGATATTAACTACTTTAATAATACAATTAAAATAACTATACATTATTACTAAACAATCAATTTTAAAGCTGTCACTATTGTAAAATTTTCAGATACTGGAAACAAAATTGCCAAAAAATACAATAAGACTAACAACAAAAAAATAATTAATGTTATTCTTAATTTCAATAATCTTATTACCAATCTTTCTCACTAGCTTATTATTTATTAAGACTCCAATACCAAAATAATTATTATTAATCTGCTGCACAACTTATTTAACAACAGTATTAACAACCATCTGCTTAGCAATATCAAATACTTGTTTAAAAATTGATTCAACAAAACCAATTTATATTACAAAATCAGTTTTTCAATAATAATTGATTTAGTTACAACAACTAATTAGTTTTCCAAAACTCAGTTTAGTAAAAACTTATACATTATTATACTCAACCCAGTTATTTTACAATGTTAAAAGAATTGAATTTTTAACAAACTGTACTTTCTAAAAGTAAAGTTGCAGTATCAAGATTAAATTTTTTCAACAATATTATTTTATTAGCCCAAATCACTCAGAATGTTAATTTTTTAGATATATTTCTATTCAAATTTAAGGCCAATAAATCATTATTTCTACTTAGTAATATAGTAGTCAATAAACAAAAAATATTTACAACAATATATACTGAAGCTGAAGTTGAAGAAAAACCAATTTAATTAATTCTAAACAATAAATCTACTGATAGTATTATTACTTATCAATTAATATAACAGCTTTAATGAACTGTTAACAGATCTGCCAAACAGTTATTGTTATTACAAATGGTATGAAAAATATCTCAGTGAAAAAAATTGACAACTTTTCTTTTATTATTAATAGAATCACCATTTTAATTAAAGTTCTTGTCATAAATGCACTCCAATATTAAGCTCTTATTAGAAATAATTGGCTTCTTAAAACTAATACAAACTTAGACTAATAAACACAAGAATAAGACATTAAAAATAAGATTGCAGAAAATTACAACAAGACCAACAAAAACAGGAGTAATTAATGTTACTCTTTACCATAACAATTTTATTACTAACTTCTACTACCAACTTATTACCCATCAAGATTACAAAATTAATACAGTTACTATCAATTTGTTTTATAACTAATATAATAGCAATATCAACAACCTTTACTAGCTCAGCAATATTAATCACCATCTACTTAACAATATCAAATACCTGCTTGAAGATTAGTTTAACAAAACTAATTCACACCTTAAAATTGATTACAGAATAATAACAACTGAATCAACCCAAAAAACCAGTTAGTTCTCCAAAATTCTGGTCAGCAAAGATCTAATTACTATTATACACAACTAAGTTATTTAATCATGTCTAAAAAACAGAATTTTCAATAAACTGCACTTTTTAATGATAAAGCTACAACACCAAAATCAAACTCTTCCAACAATACTATCTTATCAGATTAAATTGCTCAAAATGTTAACCTCTCAAATATATTTTCATTCGAATTTGAAGCCAATAAATTACCATTCTTGTTTAGTAATGCAGCAGTTAATGAACAAAAAGCAATTACAGCAATATATATTGAAGCTAAAATAGAAGGAAAACCAATTTGATTGATCCTAAACAGTAGATTCACTAGTAGTATCATCACTTATCAATTAATACAATAACTTTAATAAACTGTTGACAGATCTGTCCAAACAGTTATTGTTACAGCAGATAATATAAAAAAAATCTCAGTAAAAGAAATTAACAACTTCTTATTTACTATTAATGAAATTACTATTTTAGTTAAAGTTTTAGTCATAGATGTATCCTAATACCAAGCTCTTGTCGGAAATAATTGGCTTCTTAAGGCCAATGTAAATCTAGATTGAGAAACCCAAGAACTAAAAATTTCATACCAAGAACAATACATCAGAGTACCTATCATCTGTGGTACTTTTAATAAATGATCTGAAAAAGCCCTAGTATTCGAATTTGAAGAGAAAAAAAAAATGCCAATTACTAAAACATATATGGCTCTTGGATCAATATTTAATTGGGCTGAGAAAACAGAACAAAAAATCTTTAAGAAAACCAGAGGATAAAATGTTGTTTGATACTTTATACCAGAACCATAAAAACAACCATCTTACATTTTACTTAAATGTAAAGATTGCAAAAAAAAACTTTTGTTAATAGGAGCATACATATTTTCAGAAAAAGAATATGAAACTTATATCTACTACTTTTGCAAAGCCTATTATAGAGAACAATTTGAATACTCCAAATAAAATAAAAAATAGAACAACACTCCTT
Organism: Geosiphon pyriformis; assembly: GCA_016748015.1. Lineage (NCBI taxonomy): Eukaryota > Fungi > Glomeromycota > Glomeromycetes > Archaeosporales > Geosiphonaceae > Geosiphon > Geosiphon pyriformis. The sequence goes on along the minus strand of JAAOMT010000690.1, from coordinate 459,058 downwards.
GTTTCACATGTAGAGAAATACTACCAGAAAAATACAACTAGATTAACATTACAATAAAAGGAAAAATATGTGACCAAACTTGTCAATACACTCTATTTATTGCAAAAAAAGTAAAAAAAGAAACACTATTCAATACTGCTTATAACAGTACTCTTAACAAACTTTATTATTATTTACATGATGCTAAGATAATCTATAAACTGGTCATGGTTCTGATTAATAAAAAAACTCAGAAAGATGTCTACCAAATGAAAGAAGCCAAATACATTGAATATACTATAAAATTAGCTAGATTTAACTATGAAAATAAAATGGAAACCTATCACCAAATTGCAAACCACACTTATTCAACTCAAAAAGCTCAAATTTAACAATTAGAGCAAATAAACATTCAATTGTGTGAAGAATAATTCATGCCTTGTGATAACAAATGGTGTTCAGAATGCTATGCTCTTAACATTTTTTGTCCAACAAAAATGATTAAAAGAAAATCAAGTTTGAAAAACATAAGTCAAAAGAAGAAATTACAATAATTTCAATCTATTTTACTGAAAATTAACCAGCCTTACAACTCAAATATTTCAATAATAATAGTCAAGAAATTAAACCAGAAAAAGTTTATAATATAAATACTAGATATAATTTACAATACTCAGGAAAAAATACTTTGGTTCTCCAACCAAAATTTTTAACAAAAATCAACCTCAAAATTGCTCTTGAAATACTACCAAAAACAATGATTTAAATTGCATCCAGATTATTATTGGCAAGCAAAAGAATTAATATTAAAAAAGGAGTTATAGATACAAACTATACTAAAAACATCACTATCATATTACAAAATAAAACTGAAAAATCATTCAGAATAAAACATGCTAAAAAAATTGTTTAAGCAATTTACTTACTCTTAATCAATATTTTAGAATTATAATCAGTTAGTAACAAAGAACAATTAAACAAAAGTAAAAGAGAAACACAAGGTTTTGATTTAACTGGATAATTCATAGTCTCAGTAAACATAGCTTTTAATGCACAAAATGAATCTTACCAGGTTTTTTAACTTTTTCAACCAATTACCATTTTTTTTTTGGAAAACATTATGAAATTTACACTTGTTCAAAGCCTACTATCACTCAATAAATTTTTGAATCCAATAAACAAATCTGTTTAAAGCATAAAATTTCAATTCCAAATGTTTATATTCCCAAAAAAATGAAAAAATTTTGAGTTACTTTTTACAACTCCAACAATTACCCCATTGTTTTATTAAATAAATTAGAAATTAGAATCATATATAACAATATCTTTCAAAATGAAACCTTTTAAATTATTAGCAATTTTATTGAAATTGTAAGACATATCTTACATCTAAACCTAAACATTACTTTTATTACTAAAAACTATCATATCTTAGAAGAAAAACTCTCTTGAATTAACATAGGTCCCTTAAAACTATTATAACAAAGACAATTAAAACAGCTAATTGCTGAGTATACCAATATATTTGCCAAAAATAACAATAATTTTGGAAAAATTAATATTGTTCAACATTAAATCCACACAGGAGATGCTTTACTAAAATGTCAACAAGCTTATTAAGTGTCATCTGCCAGCCACCAATTTATTAGAAAAAAAGTCCAAAGAATGCTCAATAATGGATTAATTTAATTATCAAGAAGTTTTTAGATCTTACCAGTAGTTCTAGTTAAAAAAAAAATAGGAAAATCAGATTTTGTGTTAACTATCACTAACTAAATAGTATGACAATTGAAGATGCCTACCTTCTTCCAAAAATCAATGACATGCTAGATGCTTTAGGAAAAGCCAAGTTTTTTTTAACTTTAGACTTGAAAAGTGGATATTAACAAGTCAAAATAGACCCAAAAGATCGGCCCAAAACAGCATTTACTATCCAAAAAAAAAACTACAAATTTAATGTTATGCCTTTTGAACTCTGCAATACACCAGCAATATTTTAGCAACTTATAGATGTTGTATATGAAGAACTCTTATGGCAATCAATAATTGTCTATCTTGATAACATTGATGTATACTCATTAAGTTTTGAAGCTTATCTTATTCACCTATGAAAAGTTTTTTAATAATTACAAAAAGCAAAATTGAAGTTGAATATTAAGAAATGTCATTTTGAAAAAACAAGTTTAATTTTTCTTGAACACATTGTTAGCAAAAATGGAGTCAAACCAATCCTGAAACAATTAGTGCTATCGAAAACTTTCCAATTTCCAAAAATACCACAAAATTATAAGAATTTGTAGGATTAGTCTTCTACTATCAAAAATTCATAAAAAAATTCTCAAAAATTGCCAAACCATTCAATTATTTTACCAACAAAAATGTGCCATATTAATGGACTGAAGAACAACAGAAAGTCTTTAAAACCTTTAAAACAAAATTGACAACAGCCCTAGTTCTTGCTTACTCAAACTTTAATAAATAGTTTTAATTAGTCACTAATGCTTTACATATAGCATTTGGTATCATTCTATCACAATAGGATAAAAAAGGCCAGGAGCAAGTTATTGCCTATATTAATAGAACACTTAAATCAACAGAACTCAAATATGGCTTGACAGAATTAGAAGCTGCTACAGTCATTTAAACTCTTAAACACTTTTAACAATATCTAAAAAATAGAAAAGAATTTAACATCATAACTGACAATATTGGCCTCAAATGGCTTAATAAAAAAAAATTGAACAAAGTGCCAAACAGTTTCAATAGAATAATTTCTTAGTAGACTACAAATATATTGTATATTACAAACCAAAAAAACTACACATTAATATTAATAGTCTTTTGAGAATAAGACAAAATTAATACTAACAACAATTTTACCACAACTTAACAATCTATTAACAATAATAATCAAACAATAATAAATACCAAAAATTATAACAACATTAAAAACTATTTAAAAACTCTTATAATGTCAAAAAATTGGTTTTCAAGCAAAAAACACCAATTACAACACCAAGCAAAACAATACTTTATTCACTATAACAAAATCTATTATAAAAATTGCCAAAATTCAAACAAATTACTCAGATTAATACAAGAGAATAAAAAAGAAACAATCTTATATAACATGTATACAGATCTTTCTTTATTACACTTAAAAAGAGATGGAATAATTCAAAAAACACTTGAACATTATTTTTGGCCCCATATACAAAAAGACATTTGACAATATGTAAAATTTTGTGATAGTTGTTAAAGAAGAAAAGAAATTCACTCCACAGAATCTTTAAATCCAATCAAAATTGAACAACTTTTTGACAAAGTTGGAATTAATTTGGTCAAATTATTATCTATCACAATCCAAAGAAATTGTTATATTGCAGTTATAGTAGATTATTTTACCAAATGGCTTAAAGCTAAAGCCATCCAAAGAGCAAATGCAAAATCAGTAGCAAATTTTATATATAAAAACATTATTTGCAGACATGGATGTTTAAATGAACTTTTATCTAATCAAGGAACACATTTTGTGAACAACTTGATACAAAAAATTTGTAAACAATTCAATATCAAAAAACCTCTATTATCACTCTACTATTTACAAACAAATAAACTTATAGAATAGTTCAACAGAATATTGTGTGAATTTTTAACCAAAGTCTCAACTAACTTTGAACAAAAATAGGATATTTTTATTTTATTAGTGTTACTAGCATATAGAATACTAAAACAAGATACTATAAAACATATATCATTTCACCTAATTTATGAAGAACAGCAATATTACCAATTAATTTTACAGTAAAAACATATCCAGTACAACTTATTACAGAAAAAAATTTCCAAGAAACACTTCAATAAAGAGCCTATACACTTTTTAGCATCTTAGAAAAAAAAAGATGAATTACAACCACTTATATTGAACACTTTCAAGCTCAACAAAAAAAACAGCATAATAACAAATTGTTATCTGTCATTAATGAATTCAAAGTTGGAAATAAAGTTCTTCTATACAGAACTAAAACTAAAAAACAATAGAGTGGAAAATTTGAACATAAATAAGATAAACTATTTTATATTCATAAAATTCTAGGCAATGAATTTTATAAATTAAGACTTGATGACAAAGTTTTAGTAAAAATTATATATAAAGATTGATTAAAACACTATTATTTCAAAACAAATTCTAAACCATTAATTTTACAAATTAGTACACATTTCTCTTTAATTAATCCTAAAGAGATTTTCTGAAATTTAGAACCAATAATTATAATAGAACAACAACCAAACTTGAACATTTAATTTAACATTTTTACAATAATCTCTTTAATAATATACAAAACATAAAACAAAAATAGTAAATAATTACAAAAAACACACAAACCCAAAAACAAATAAAACTTTATACCCAAAAATAATTTTCTTTATTCTTTTTCAAAATTTTATTAGTTAGTTATTTTATTATAATTATTCTCCAAAATATTCAACAAATATCCTAAAAATTAATGTTAGTCTTAAAAACACTTTCTGACTTATCCATAACAATTAATAGAAGTCAAATTAATTATATTTAAAAAAAAACTACAGTTCCAATAGTAAACAATTCACAAAAGTATTACCCTTATAAAAAAAAAACCAGAAATTATTCTGGAAGTCAACTATCAGAACTTTTAAAGCAAGCTTTAAAAAAAAACTTCTTATTTGTGTCTATTGACATTTCACCAAATGCTATAATTTAACAAAAACTTCTACTATTTTTCAATGAACAGAACAATAAACATATCCTTATTTATAGATACTTTTATATTAAAAAAACACTTTATGAATAAAAACTAGAACTTGAAGCAACAAATATCACTCCTGAAACTATACAAAAACAAATTCACAATAAATTTAAGACAGTAGCTGGACTAATAAACACTCACTACAAACTGAAAACAGCTTTTAGACTCTATAACTTATTTAATACTTGTAAAAATGTCCTACAAAATCTAATATTTCATCCAATGAAGATTCAATACATTAAAAAGTTCACAGAACTAAAATTTCAACAATTTTCAGACCAGATTACTTCAATTATCTTGGATTACTATCTTAATATTACAAATAATACTTGGACTTTGATAAAACTCAGTTTTAAGGAGGAGATTATGTTATCAGTATAATTTTAGCTATTAACTAACATGAAATTACTCTTATAACTTTTATTATTAATTAGCATATATTAATATTATTTCAAATTATTACTTATTATTTAATTAAATTATTGAATATTATCATTTAATTAATAATTCAATTTATATAATAGAAATTAGAATAATCAAATTATACAATATCTCAAACTATGTAACATTTAAAAATTTATTGAAATTTGTAAAAATTTGTTGAAATAATAGATAATTCACCAAAATAATTAATAGTTCATTAAAATAACTTGTAATTTGTTAAAATATATTTTTAGTTTATTAAAATTATTACAAAGAAAAAAGTTCAAGTTTATAGATTAATACTACATTAAGTTATATAAAAAAAGCTTTTTTTTTTGAGAAAATATATCATATTTTATCTTATTCAAAATCATTTTAATTTACATTAATTAGCTTTACAAAAAGTAATAAAAATCAAATATTTGAAAACCAAATTCCTTAACTATTTACATTTGAAATTTCCAAAAACTCAACTAATATTTTGAAATTAATTAGTTACCAATTTTAGTAATCCATTAGTGATTTTAAGCCTAAACCAGAAAACAATTCTCTTAACAAAATTCTATTTCTTTTACAATTTTTTTATTTTTTTTTATTTTTTTTATTATAATTATTAAGATAGTCTACAAACAAGATTTCTATAAAAAAATTGATTTTTACAACAAAGTAACTACACATTTTAGTAAGCTTTTAAATGAGCAATTCTTGAGAAAAAGTTAACTTTTATTACAAAGTAACTACATATAATAATTGGTACAGAATTGGCTATTTTACATATAAGCCCAATAGTTTAAATTATAGAAGATAATTTGAAGATAAATTCAATTATTAAAAATTTACTAACTTCCAGAAAAATGTAAATTAACAACAAACAGACATTAACAATATTCAAAAAAAGAGACCAAAAACCTTTAATAATAATAATCTTATCAGATTTTTATAATTATTGTTTGCTTAAAAAACACTGTATTATAAACTTTATTAGGTATAAAAAACTTATTATTTTTTGATTCAAAGTAAAAAACTATTCAAGTATCTTAAATAATAAGTATACTGATAAGATAACCAACTTAATTTTATGTTCAAATTTGGTGTTTTTTGTTTTTGTCAAGAAAAAATACATTAAAGCTAGAAAAATAGTTGTGTTTGGTGTTACAAAAAGTTTTTGGTTTCTTTCTTTAAATGTTGTTAATGTTTATTTGCTATAAATCTACATTTTCTAAAAATAATTGAATCTTTGATAACTAAATTTATTTTTAAATTATCTTTTATAATTTAAACTGCTGAGTTTATAAGTAAAATAACCAATTTTATATTAATTATTTTATATAGTTATGTTGTAATAAATATCAATTTTTTTTCAGAAATTGCTTATTTAAAAACTCATTAAAATATATAGTTACTTTACAATAAAATCAATTCTTCTATAAGAATCTTGTTTGTAAGCTATTTTAATAATTATAATAAAAAAAATAAAAGAATTGTAAAAAAAATAAAATTTTGTTAAAAGAATTATTTTCTATTTAGGTCTGAAATTACTAATAGACTATTGAAATTAGTAACTAATTAATTTCAAAACATTAGTTAGATTTCAGAAAATTTTAAGTACAAATAATTAGAGAATTGATTTTTAAAGTATGTTTTTATTTGAACAATAATAATAAAAATATATTAAAAGTAAGATAATTTTAAGTAAATTATATTTTTTCAAAGAAAAAAACTTTTTTTTTATACAACTTTTATAATATTAGTTTATAAACTTGAATTTTTTTTTTGCTCTAATTTCAAGAAATTAAAGATATATTTTGACAAACTACAAATTGTTTTCTGTGAATTATAACTAATTTTAGTGAACTATTAAAATATTTTGCGAATTTCTACAAATTTTAGTGAATTCTTGAATATTACAAAGTTTAGATTATTATGTAATTTAATCATTTTAATTTTTATTTTACAAATTAGATTATTAATTAAATAGTAATATTTAATAATTTAATTAATATTATAAGTGATAATTGAAATAATATTAATATATCCTAATTAATAATAAAAATTATAAGAATAATTTCATGCTAATTTAATAACTAAAATTCTATTAGTAATATTAAAAATGCTTGTTATTTTTTTCATAATATTTTTGGAATGTTTAATCATGCTTGTTAAGAGATTAGACCTGAATTTAATATTATTAATAAGAATATAATTAGAAATGTAGATTGAATTTAGACATTATTAGTTTAATATCCAAACTTGTATATAATTTCTGGTTTTATAAATAAAACTATTATTGGTTTATGTTCATATTTTATGAAGATTTTATATTGTTATTTGTCAGTTGTTATATATAAATATTTGTATAATAGAAAGTATCTTAGTGTATTATGTTTCTATTGTAAACAAATAAAACTTTCTAATCATTTTTTTACATGTGAAATAAATTCTGCTATTTGCAAAAATCTACTTAATACATATTTGGCTTAGTGAAATTCTATATCAAACTTGAACTTATTATTATTTTATATCTTATAATTACTTTTTTTATATATGTTTAATAATGTTATATATATTGTTTTATATAAAAATTCTATGTTTAGAAAATAATATTTAGAGACTGTGTTTGTTTTTGGCTGTTTTAAGACTGTTAACAAGAAAATTATTGATTTAGTATAAAGCTTAAAAATAGCTTATCATGTTGAAGTATAATTAATAAGATCTAAGTATAAAACATATATAAAAAGAAATATTTTGATTATATAAAATGATTTTATGTTTTCAATAGTCTATAGTCTATTCTTTTTGCTTTCTAATAATGTTGTTAGATTGCTTAAAATTATGAAAACATATAATATTGGTTTTAATTTACATAAACTTTGCAATTTTTTTTCTGGTATTAATTATGCAATTTCTGTTAAAATAAATTTATAGTGTTGTTTTAATTGGCCTAAGTAGCTAATTATATATAAAAAATACATGATTCATATTTAGTTTAAATTACTTAATTTAATGTATTGTATTAGGTAGTATTTGGGCTTTACTTATAAAATAAAAATAAAAAAATAAGTTAAATTAAAATTAAATACTAACAAATTATTTTTTAAAAAGACAATACTCAAATTTTTAAAACATATAATTGAAAAAAAAGCATTAAAATTAATTTAAATAAAATTAAAAAAATTAAAAACTTTTTAGGATTTTAAAACTTAACAGAACTTAAAAGCTTTCTGAAATTAGCTGAATATTATTAAAAATTTATTTAAAATTTTTTAGTATTGTTTAATTAATTTATCAATTTCAAGCCAAAAATATATAATATAAATAAACAGATATATAACAATAAATATTTAAGATATTAAAACAAAAATTAATATAAGTTCTAAGTTTAATATATTTAAATTATAATAAATAATTTATGATTATTACAAATATTTTTAATATAATATTAGAAATAATATTATTACAGCATAAACCAAAAAAATAAAAGCATTTAGTAATATTTATTAGTTAAAACTTAAATTTAACTAAAAAAAACTACAAAACTTCAATATTAAAATACTTAGCAATTTATTAAACTATAATTAAATAAAAAAAATATTTATATTAAGAATTTGATATATATACTAATTATAAAAAATTAATATTATTACTAAAAAAAATTAATTAATAATAAAATTATCATCAAAAATTTCTTTTTCTCCTTCATCCAAAATTCCCAAAAAAGAGTCAAAAGTTTTTTCAAAAGAAGTTTTTTACCATTTAGTACGATAAATCAAAATCATTCTTTGATTACGAAGCCACTGTTGGCCTTGTTATTGCTGTTATGAAGAAGACTATTAAAGTTTCTGGTTTTGAAGGTGGTTTCAAGGTGGCTGTGTCAAGAAAGAAGAGGAAGAGAAGTGTACTGACAGAAGATATTAATAATAGAGAGGTTGCTGCTAAAGCTTCTGGTGCTCATTTATGGAGTTTTGAGACAGATGACACTACTGAGTCTGAAAGTATTAACATGAAAAAGGAGTGCTTAGTTAAGGAAACCAGTATTGACTATGGTAAAAATAGTGCTTTTATGGAAGGGGATCCTAATCAAATGCCAAAAAATTTGTGTGTGAAGACCAAAAAGATATTAGAGAAGCCTCTGGGTGTGATTGATTATGGTATTGTCAATACAGATAATAACATGTTAGATGATTCCTTTCTTTTCCTGCCCCTTCTACCTATCAAACTATCTGTTCAAGTGCCTGTTCGCAAATTATTTGCTTTAGATATTGATCTTGTGGCCATTGCTGGGAGGTCTTCTTAGGAAAAATTGAGTTTTATCAGGAAAATTTTTTTAAATGTAAATGGTTTTGGGAGGAGCTTCTATTTCCTTAAAATTTGGTGGAGTTATTTGTGTAACTTTCACTTTAGAAAAGGCAATGATGGCTGCTGGGAAGTTGGCAAATGATTATGGTGTTGTGGTAAACACCGATTTTAAGCATCTAGTAAACAATCGTACGAATCAGGCTATTGTATTGAAAGAAATTCCTGTAAAAACTTCTGTGGAGACTGTGCATACTGCAGTGTCTGAATTTGAGAGGATTAAGGCAATCAAAATACAGTTGGTGGGTTTGTGGCAAAAGGCAATCATCAAATTAGAAGATCAGACACAAGCTGAGTTATTGGCTTCTAAGTGGTCTATTCTCATCAGAAAAGATGTGGTTTGTGTAGCCAGGACTAATATTGACAAACAATCATGGGATGCCAGAGATAATTTTAGGGCTCTGCTACATACTCTCCCTGTGGAAACCACAGCTCATGATTTGTGGGACTTTATTGGTTCTATTGGTGGAAAAACTTGCTTCATTGATCGCAATCCCTCGAATTATTCTCGTGCCTGTTGTGCCTCTGTGTGTTTTGGTTCTGAATTGGATTTGGTTAATGCAATAGCAGTGACTCTGGTTATAAAGGGTGTTGGTCTCTGCTGGTCTCGTCTTTCTTTGGCATCATGTACAGTTTGCAAGAATTTTGGTCATACATCTCTTAGTTGTAGGTCTGTCAAGGATGCTGCATTTCCAAGTGGCAAAAGGGCTTCCCTTTCGGCTTAGGACCAGCTCAGGTTGGCGAGGATTTATGTAAAGAAATCTGCTCTCATCTCCTGTCCTCTGGCATTCAGTGGTAAAACTTGGACATCAGTTGCTGGTGCTTCTTCTGCTCCTCTCCTTTCTGGTAACAAGTCATGATTTGGTTTTATTGTCAATGGTGAACTTTTTCCTTCTGTTGTAGATGAATTAGAAAAACATCTAGTCGGTATTAAAAGCAGTCTCATCAGCCTCATGAAACAAATTGGTGAGTTGGCTAAGAGGTTAGATTCACTCATGCTGGCAGTTTCCCAGCCTAGTCCTGGATGTCAGCTGCTGGTAACCCCCTCATCACAGAATCTGGAGGGTGATATAGTAATGGGAGCAGTTTTGAGTAAGACCACTAGTGATGAAACTGCTGTGATTGTGGACTCATCAATGTCCTCCCAAGTTACCAGATTGAAAAATATGTTAGAAGGACTTTCCAAATCTGTGTTAAGCTTGTCTGCTCGTTTTGAAAGTTCGGTTTTGGCTGGTGGTGTGAACTTTCAACTCCCTTCTCAATAAGTGAGCTTGTTTGGAAGGTTGCCATATGCAATATTAGAGGAATGAATAATCCTGCAAAACAGGATGACATTATTTGTTGACACAATGACATAAACAATTTGATTTCAATTTTTATGGAGACAAAGTTAAAGGAAAAAGTTTGCCCCTAGATCATCAACAAATTTAATGATGTAAGGGTGTTTACCTCTGGCTTGGATTCTGGTTATTGGGGTGCTAGTGTTGTAATCATCATAGATTCTTTTTTGGCAAGACATGTGTGCAAAGTTTCTGAGGTGCCTGGTTGGCTCCTATCTATCAAGTTGCTGTTCAAGAATAAACTTTTGGTATCAATTTTGGGGCTTTACACAGGCACTTTTTTGGTGGTTCAGTTTTCTTAGGCTGGTGAGATTAACTCTCTCATTGCAAAGGCTGTTAATGAATCTTCTTTTGTTATTCTTGGGGGTAATTTCAATGAAGATGGTTTGCGTAAAAGCATGAGTTTTAAGAAGTGCCTCGATTTGGGGCTAGTCAACTCTCTGTCAGGTAGTTCAGTTGCAAAAAATCCTATGTGGGAGAATTCAAGGGGCATGAAGAAGACTATTGATTACATGTTTGTTTCCTCAAGTCTGGTCAATGCAATCATACATCGTGATGTTTTGAAGGTTGGCGAACATTATGACATGGATTACCAGGCTGTTTCTGTGTCCATAGGCTTGGATGGGCTTTTGGATGCACAGTTGAATTCTCTACACAAACAGACAAATAGAAATTGTTGGAAGTTTGATTTTAAGGGTGCTGATGAGATTAAATGGAACAATTTTAAAGGTGCTATATTGGCCAATGCTACAATGTTCTCAGATGAATTTGCTGTTTCTGTGCAGTTTTCAGACTTGGATGCAATGTGGGACATTATTCACAAGATAATGGTTCTCTCAACTAGTAAAGTGTTTAAGAAAAAGTGGTTCAAGGGCTTCGATAATGTTTTCACCAAGGAATCTTTAAGATTTCACAAACTGGAGCTTTTGGTTTCCAAAATTGTCAAGGCTTTACATGAAGAATGTGTTGCAAATTTTGAGTCTTTTATAGAACATTGGGTTTCTTTGGATGATAATAGGACTTCAGTTGTGCAGAGTGTGGTGGATTCTGGTGCTGGCACTGATGATATTCATTCTGCTCTTTTTAGTGCTAGAAGATCTTATCACATATCCAAACTTGCTGAGTCTTTGAAAGCTAAAGAAGCAAATATTAGGTCTGCTATTGATAAGAAGATGGAGAGTTTTGAGGTGGATAAAGGTCACACAATCAGAAGTGTGCTGGAACAACTCTTTTGCAAGGTGGTTTTAGATCATTTGGTCATGGGTGATGAGTTAGTTCTTGAACCTAATTTGGTAAAATCCAGAGTAGATGATATTATGGAAGGATAGACCAGAAAGCATGTGGTGATCAATGATGTCTCTGATACTTGGTCTCATCAGTATCGACCTTTGGACTACATTTTTAATGAGGTCTTTTCTGGGATGATGTGTGTGATTGATTTTGATGAGTTGCATCATGTGGTCTCTAATCTGTCTAATGGCAAAGCCGCTGGTCTCTTAGGCATCTCTAATAAGCTATAGAAACATTGTGATAAGTCAGTTTTGGGTTTGCTTCTGGTACTGTTGAATTCTTGTCTATCTTGTGAATCAGTACCTGGTCCTTGAAAAGAGGCTTGGATTTCAATGATTCCCAAGCCCTATGAGTGAAAAAGTGTTTTTACGAATACTTGTTCTATTGCTTTGATCAAAACAGCTCGCAAAATTTTTTCTAAGATTTTTTTGAACAGGATCTCACTGGCTTGCAGCTCTCATGATGTCCTATGTGGTGACAATTTTTCAGTTTTAAAGGGTATGATGACTTAGTTACCTATTTTTGCTATTGGTTCAGTTGTTGAAGATGCTCTGAAGAAGAACCAAGAGCTATATTTGGTTTTACAGGACATGTGAAAAACTTACAATTCAGTTGGCTGGGAGCACCTTGAGAAAAATTTGGTGAGAATTAAGATGTGCAGTAAATTTATTCAGTTTTTTGGCAGTATTCATAAGAACCGCACCAACCATGTGATAACAGATTTCAGTTTGACAAATGGCTATCACATGCACGATGGCCTGGATCAAGAAGAGGTTTTTTTCTCTTTTCTGTGGCATATATTTTATGATCCTCTGTTGTGTGAAGTCAAGTGTTAAGGAAGTGTGTGTGAGTATAGGTTAAATTCTCATTTTGTGTCTAAAAGTGGTCGTGCTGAATCTTAGGCTGGGCTCTCTTCTTTCTTTGCTGCTAATGCTTTTGTCAATGATACAATCTGGGTTGATAGCAGTTAAATGCTACTTAGCATATTCTCAATGTAGCTGGCAAATTTTTTCAAATTAATGATATTTCAATCAATAATAACAAAACAGTGGTCATTCTCATCAATTGCAGGACCAGTGATCTTTTTCTCTCCATCAATGGCTTGCCAATCTCCATCGCCAAAAAGGGTGAATTTCATTGGTACTTGGGTATTTTTATCTTAACTGAGGGTCTTTCGAAGCCTAGTTTGGCTAAAGCGAATTCAGATGTTCATTTTTTCACCAATCTGGTCTTAAGGAAGGCAGTTTCAGATAAGCAATTTTTGTACCTGGTGTTGGCAGTCTTCCATTTTATAATTAGCTATAGAATGCAGTTCAGCTTTGTTCTTGTTGGTACTTGCAACAAATGGGATGCTCTGGTTCACAAAGGCTTGAAACTTAAATCTGATCTTTTGCTAGACTTTTCTAGTAATATGATTTACCATCCTTCTTTTTATGGTTTAAAGTTCTTTTTACAGTGTTAGTTGGAAAGTAAGGTTGTTTTGCTTATTAGTTTCACAAACTCTAGTGGGATTTTGGGGCATTTGTTCAGTTACAGGTCTTATAACTTGCAAGTTCTGTGTTGGCAGCCGATCCATCCTTTAATCTCTCCTATTTGTATTCATGTCAGTGTTTCTAATAATTTCTTGGCTGGTGTGGTTTCCATCCTTCTTGACTGCAAGCTGTTTTTGGGTGGTTCTTTGGCCAGTGCCTTCTGGTTTTGTGGTGGGGTTCCTATGTCTGTTATTCTTAGCAAATCTTTGTTTTTCAAGTTTTTACCGTTCCTTCGGCATTATGGCGTTGCCTTTGTAGACCAGCTTTGGGATTGTTGTAGTAATGTCTTTAGCTGGCTCACTTTTAAGTAGTGGAAGAGACTAGATCCTTGTGGTTCAGTTCCTGAGTAGTTCGAATGTTCAGTTAAGTTTCTTGTGACTTCCCGTTCTTTTCTCTTAGTCTCAGTTGGTATTGGTTCTGTAGACATTTGTGGTTCTAATAATTTTGCATCTGTATGTAATCATCTTTTTTGGGTTGGTGCTGATAGTTTGTCTGTGTATACAGATGGGTCGTTGAAAAATTTGGGCATGACTGGTTGTAGGGCTTTTTTTGAGAACGTTAACTTGGGTTTAGGTATCAGTATTCAGGGTTTGGTGTCGTCTACTTTGGCAGAATTGCAGGCTATAGAATTGGCTCTGAAGTGTGTACTTGTGGCTCGTTCTGTTTGTCTGTTTTCAAACAGTCAAACAGCTTTGGATGCTTGCATGTTAGAGATTGACTTGGTGTATTCTGACTTTCACAATCAGTGTTGGGTTGAGTGCCAGCATATTAGGAATGTTATTTGCAGTAAAAATTTACGGGTTAGCTGGCACAAGGTTAAGGGTCACTCTGGTGTGTTGGGGAATAATTGGGCCAATAGCATCGCTAACACTACAACTCTCTCTGAATGGTTTCTTCCTTCTCATGTTAATGAACATTTTTTGTTAGTAGATGGTGGTATTGTCTTTGGTAATTCTAGACACTTTGTTCAAGACATTTTTCATGCTGTTTGTTGGGTGTGTTGGAAGGTCGGTTCTGGTTTTGGGTTTCTATCTGGAGATTTACACTTGGATGTTGATTGGCCTAGTTCTTCTAAGGTTTGGCATTCTGATTTGCATATGGCAACAGGTTTCACTAACAGGCACATTGCTGATGTTTGTATTTATCTTATGAAGGCTTTACACCATTAGCTTCCCATGGCTGTTTGAAAGCATGTTTATGATAGATGTTATCCTAGTGTTTTGTGTCTGTATTGTGGTGAAGTGGATGTATCTAATCATGTGTTTTTTTGTGTAATTGATGATTCAGCTCATTGTCGGGTTTTGAAATTCTGTATGTCTTCTTGGAAAACGCTTTCTGGTCTTACCCTCTTTTCTTCAAGTGTATTGCAGTTGCTGTTGATCTGCACTTCAGATTTCTTGGTATTCTCAGCTCTTTACAAGAGTTTTGTATTCAAAAGATGGATTTAGGAGGCTGTTTCCATCTTCCATGATCCCAAAGTTGCTGGTGTCAAGATTGCTGATTTTGTGCACTCTCTTTGTGTCACTTTCAGGAATAACATTTGGCTGGTTTGTGCCAAGCATCACGCATACATAAAAAGAAATGGCCTGATCCTGGTGAATGGCTCAATTTCTGTCTTGGTTTCTGGTTTGGTGTCAAGGTTCTTAGATAGTGTGGTTAAATTGCTTGGTATTGCTGAAGCTTTTGGCATCCATTTTAGCTTTCGCAAATCTTGTTCTTTTTTTTCAGGTATTGGTAACTCAGTTTCTGTTAATATAATTGTGTAGTGTTGTTCTGACTGGCTCGAGTGGCTGGTCACATGTAGAAAGTGCATGATTCGCACTTAGTTTAGATTATTTCTTTGATGTATAGTACTAAGTAGTATTTGGACTTTACTTATTAAATGATTAAAAAAAAAATTATCAAATAAAAAACAGTTTTTTTACTATTCAAATATATAATTTATTATAAAAAATAAAAATAAAAATAATTTGTTATAAATAAAATAGTTATAGAAGAAAAACAATAATAAAACAACAAAATAAACAATAAAAATTATTAATAACTATTATATTATATTATTATTAAACAATTTAAAAAAATTATCTCAAAATAAACAAAATAAAATATATTAACAAGTCAGATATTATTTTAATTATTAAAATATACTATACCAAAAAAATTAACAAAGTCTAAATAATCTATTAAAAATAATAAAAAAACAAAATTGTTTAATATGTATTTAAATCTAATTGTAAAATTTTTAATTAAAAATTAATACTAAAAAAATCAAAAAACCATATTATTAATTAATAATATATTTAAACATAAAAAAAATATTTAAAATTGTAATATTTACCAAAGAAAAAAAATAAAGCTAAATAAACTGCTAAAATTAATTAAAGTAAAATAAATATTTAATTAAATTGGAATTAATTTGATTAAATCATATTAATAATAACTAAAAGCAATAAATATATTGTTGTTATCATAAACTATCTTACTAATAACTAAAAACAAAATTAATTTAAAAAGTTAATGTAAAATTAATAACAAAATTTATTTATTAAAACTTAATATATTAATATAGATGTTTAAAAAACTATTATTTAATTAAAACTTATTTTGTAAACAGAACATTAAGTAAATTAAGCCAAAATTTTAAAATAAAAAGATTATTATTATTATTATATTATTTATAAACAAATAATTTAGTCAAAAAATTCAATAAAATATTGTATAAAGCATTAATTAAGTTTAATTAAAAGAATTAAAAAGAATAAAATTTGTTTATATTATTAATATTATTTGTTTATTAAACAATAAAACAAAATATTATTTATACTAATATATAAGAAAATAATAACACTATAAATAAAAAAAAAATAACAACATATTTAATAAAACCAATAACAGAAAATACATTTCAAAAAATACTGTTAAAATAAACATATAACTTAATAAAAATATTAAAAAACAAAAAAAAGAGCAGTTATTCATATTAAAATGTTACAAAAAAGATAAAAAAAAGAAACAATAGTTAATAATTAAACAAACTAGCTAAATTCAAGTTTTAAAAAAATAAAAATCTCTTTAAAATTATATATTAAAAAAAATACTTTTTTAATTATTAATACTTTTTTTATAGAATTTTTTTTAACAGCCAAAAAATTAAAATTTAATATATAATAATTACTTTTTACTTTTTTAATAATTACAATAACAGATTAATTAAACTTTAATACAATAAAAAAACAGACAAAAAAACATTTTTTTATTCTTAATATTATAGTAAAAAAGTTACCAATTTGTTAATATTTACTTTTTTTATTCTAAAAGCATTAGTTTAAAAATTCAAAAGAATTTTGTTTTTACTATTAACTTTAAATTTATTATTTACTGTTACAAATTTTTTAACTTAAAATTTGTATTAATCTCTATATTATTATATTTATTAAAGTTTATTAAAAATTTATTTAAAAATAACAATTTGTTTAAAAAAAGATCTGTTTTATTGTTAAAATTTTTATGTTTTTATCTTTTTTTATAGAACCATTACTAATAAGTTCATAAGTAACTTTTTTTATTAATTTCTTCTTAGTTATGCTATTAGTAATAATAGTCGTTAGTTCTTTAATTATTAATAATTAGATTAAAATTAATTGTTTTTGTTAAAATTGATAAAACAAAAACAATAAAAAAGCTCGGTTTAAACATAATTAAAATTAATAAAAAATAATAGTAATAGTAATAATTGTTACAATTTTGCCATAAGCTTGTTAAAGTATTAAAACTTTTGGTAATAATAGAAATATTATTTTTTAATTATTAAGATGTTTGCCAAAAAAATTTTCAACCCAATAAAAATTTTCATTTAAAAAGAGGTTCTCATTTTGTACATCAATTATACTTGGTCGATTCCTAAGAAAAGAAATTGTGCGATTGTCACAAAATTAACTAATTCTGATGCATTAATGTAACCTTTTTTTAGATTAATTTAATGGAAATCTGTGAGGTCACTGTTTTAAAAATAGACTTCGAATATGTTACTTTCTGGACATGATCAGATTTGAATATTATATTGAGACTGGCTCTTGAACTTTCTTTATTCTTTTGAATAACTTCAGCTAGCTGTGACTCAACAAAAGTCGAAAATATACTTGCTTTAATGACTAAAACTAAAAGTTCTGGACGACATATTGCCGTACTTGGCGGGGGGATCATTGGTTCATCTATCGCCTACCACCTTACCTTGCTTAACAAAGATCCTTCGCTAAAAATAACAGTCATAGAGCAGACTGGGATTGCATGTGCAGCGTCAGGCAAAGCAGCGTACTTGTCTTTTTTTATGGTTTTATATTTTGCTTCCTCTGTGTAAAGCACCATAAATTCGCATTAGCGTTCCAACAGTTTGTCCGAATAACTTCTCTATTTTCCTTTTCACTAGAGGCTTTTTGGCTCGTGAGTGGTGCAATGGCGGACCTCAAGAAGACCTTGCACATAAGAGTTTTGAAATGCATTACGAACTTTCGAGAAAACTTGACGGGAAAAAGCGATATGATTGGCGAGTTGTAGACACTTATTCTGTTTCAGCATCAGTCAAGGCAGTAAGCAATAAACCAACTCCAACAGATTGGTTGAAACGCGGGGTAATAACAAAATATAAAGAAGTGGGCAATACCCAAACAACTGCTCAACTTCATCCGTATAAGTTCACTCAGACATTGATTGAAGAAGCCAAATCGCGTGGGGCTACGGTATTGATTGCTCGGGCAGAAGGTCTCGAATTTGATGGAAATAAAGTTAAAGGGGTATATCTATCAAATGGAGAGATTCTTCGGGTAGACACGGTTATCATCGCAATGGGTCCTTGGAGTGGGAAAGCTCTTAATTGGCTCATAAAAAAGAGTGGTCGTTCATATTATCTTCCGGATATCACTGGTCAAAGAGCACACAGTATTATTCTTCGACCATCTGCACCTCTATCTGCACATGTATGTTTTGTATCTTTAAATACTGGAAGAAAATTTGCCGAACCAGAAATCTACCCTCGACCAGATGGTGATGTATATATTTTTGGGGAATTAGACACTGGTGAACTGCCAGAGTCTGCAGAACAATATGTGCCCAGCCCAACAGCTATCAAGAATCTTAAGAATAATATGCAAATTCTATCACCAGATATTCTTGGGGTTGCTCCTATTGTCACAGAACAATGCTGCTTCATGCCAATACCAGAGGATAACCGTCCACTTATAGGAAAAGTTCCCTGGTTGGAAGGAATTTATATTGCATCAGGACACTCGGTGTGGGGGATTTTAAATTCTCCGGGCACAGGACTTGTAATTGCAGAGATGGTCCTGGAAGGTGAAGCGAAGAGTATTGATGTACGAAAGCTAAGCCCAATACGATCTAAAAGCGTCAAATATTAAATGGTAGTAAATTTGGTTCAAGCACAATAATGAGATCTCCATTTAGTAAATCGGAAGAGGAAACATTATTTACGCATAAATTGTCCAGATAACCTTCAAAGGCTGGTTTCCTTCGAGTTTTATGTCAGATTTGTATCTTGTAAATATAGAATTGCAAATAAGAATCCAATCCTAGTCAAAAGAGATTGATCCATAACATTGTAGCAGTATACAATGCTTATTGGTTCATAGATTGTAAAAGAGATTATTAGGCAGAATTTCTTGTGCATGTAAAAAAGAAAATGGAGAGTAATAAAATACTTCCGAGTCAATAATTTACAAAAATCTTGAACCAAAAATATATTTATCTATATGTTAAGGAATAGAGAACTTTTCCCTTCAATACTTTACTTTCTTGCACTGTAAATTTAACAACACCAAAAAGAAATAATGGTAACGGAGTAAATTTTAAGTCGAATTGGCGTTTTTGCAATTGATCTTTTTATTAGCTGGGAAAAGTTTGGCGCTTCCTCTTCCAAATTTCTTCGAAATTACTAATAACCCAAAGAGTGACCAAAAATTTGATAAAAACTGATTTTTTAAACTCATTATTCTGAATGTTGGCTCAAATTCTAATTTTTATTACATATATAATATAATGCAAATAATAATAAATAATCAAATAGAGAAATTTTTGATTAAATAAAATAATTTGTAATTAAAATATGTTATTTTTAATATACATAATTTAATTGATAAATTACTATTATTTGTTTTTTAATTTACAATTTAAAAAATAATAGTTTAACAATAATATAATTTTAATAACATTTTTAACTTCAAATTTCAATTAATATTATTAAATTTAAATAAAAAAATAATACAATTTTATGTTTTACTTTAAATATTTTAAAATAAATTATAAAAACTATTTTTTAATTGTTTTATTATTATTATAATTAATCATATTTTTAATTTATAATTTTTTTAATTTTTTATTTATTTTTCTAATTTTATTTAATTATTTTTAATTATGTTATTAATATATTTTTATCTTTATTATAAAACACAATATTTAATTATTATTATTTTTTCATATTTTTATAATTATTTCCAAAACAAAAAGTAAAAACAACTTTTTTTTATTATTTTTAATAATTTTAATATTTAAAAAATTTCTTAAAAAATAAAAACAACTAAACAAATTTTTTTAAAAAAACCATTTTTGAAATAAATAATTAATTAAGACCAGTTTTAATATTGTTATTATTATTTCAAAATTTTTAACAACAAACTAATAATTAAGCTACTATTTTTTTTAACAATTTTTATTATTATTGTTTAATAATTAAAAACAATAAAAAAACATTAAAACCAAGATTTTGGTTTAATTAAACAATTTATAATATTGGTAATATATAGTTTTTAATTTTCAAAAAAATTTTATCAAATTCTTATATTATTTTTTAAAAAGTATTATATAGTATATATTTATTTAAAATTTTATATAATTTAACATATTTTTTAAATTAAATAAACAAATTTGCAAAAAATATAAAATCTTAATTTTTAATATTTATTTTTTCAAAAAAATAAAAAAATCTAATATTAATTTTTACAATTTTAATAATTTAATTATTTTAAAATATTAAAATCATATATAATAATATTTTTAAAAAAATATACTTTAAAAAGTTTTAAAATTTGCAAAAATTATTGAATATTTTTTTTTAAATCAAACATTATTAAAATTTATTAAAAATTATTATGTTATTATTAAAAAACTATTTTGAATTAACATAAATAATTTAAATAACTTATTACAAAATATATTGATATATTTGTTTAAGACAACAATAATTTAAAAAAACTGATTTAAATTTATAAATTAATATAATATGTTAACAAATAATAAAAAAAAGCTATTAAAAATGATGGAAATAATCAAAAAAAAATTAAATTAAAAAAATAAATTAAATTTGTATAAATTTAATATATATAATTAATTTTAAAATTATAGTTGCATAATTTTTTTAAAAATATTTGAAAGTAAATAAATAGTTTATAATTATTAATAAAATAATATTACTACTATTATTTTATGTTTTATTTTAAATTTTTAAAATTAATAACAAATATTATTGTAAAAAAAAATCTTTTGTTTTATTAATTTTTTGCTTATAATAAGACTGTTTTAACACAAAAAAAATCGAAATATCTATATTTATAATTTGAAAATTTTTAAAAAAAATCCAAAAAATTAGCTATTGAGTTTAATATTATGAATTTATTAAATAGATTTTTGATTATAGATGTATTAAAAAATATTGGTATAATTAAGCATTATTTTTAAGACAATAAAATTGAAATAAAAAAAAATATTAATAAAACATCTAACTTAAAAAATTTAAAAAATACAATAATAGAAAAAACCAGTTATATTAATCTAAATAATTTTAATAACAGTAATATATAGATAAAACTATATTAAAAAACATTTATATTAAAGTTTATAATTTAGAAAAGCCATCTAAAAAGCTGTTTTTTAATTCATTAAATAATGATAAAGTTTCAAATTTTTTACTGTTTTTAGTTGTTAGTTTTATTCTATATTTTAATATACAAATTGAAAAAAAATGCTTTAATTTAATTAAGTATTTTTCTTTAAATATTAACTTTATAGTAATATTTGACAATATTCTAAATAAAAAACTTAATCATATTAGAACTTTTTTTTACAAAATTAATAATTTTAGAAAAATATTAACTTTTTAAAATTCCAAAATATTATTAGATTTATATTTATGTTCAAAGCTAATTTAAAAGCTATTAAATAATTAAATATAGATAAAAAAATTTTAATTAATACTAATATAAAAAAAATTAATATTAGATTAAATTAAAAAGTTATTATTAAAAAAATTCTGGTTAATTTATTTAAATTAATGCTAAAATTAATATTATTTAAATTTGATAAAATTAAAACATTAAAAATACAATTAATTAATCTTTAATAAAAGGAGTTAGTTGAATTTAAAAGTACTAAAGTTGTTAACTTAATAGCTTTTAAATAATTAATTTTGGTAAGCAAAGACTTAGTACATATGATTAAAGTTAATAAAAACAAACAAATATAAAATTTAAGAGACTTTTATCATGTTTTCTTATATATACTACTAATAAATATTAATATTTATAATTTTTTAGAACTAAATTATTTTATAATAAGAAAACTTGTTTTATTTTATGCAATTTTGTTTTATATATATATACATATTATATTATTATATATTTCGATTTTATTGCTATTAAAAATGTTATTATTTGTTTAATTTTAATATACAAAAACATAAACTTAAAATAAACTATTATAATTTCTAATATTATTTATTTATTTATTTTTCATGTTTAATAAGTAAGGCTTAAATATCACTTAGCATAATACATTAAACTAAGTGATCTAAACTAGATACAAATCATACACTTTTTACATATAACCAGCCACTTGAACCAATTAAAACAATATTACAAATCTATTTTAACAGATACTGTATTATTAACACCAGAAAAAAAACAGCAAGACCTACAAAAACCAAAGCTAATACCAAGTGCTTTAGTAATACCAAGCAACTTAATAATCCCAACAGAAAGCAAAGATGACAGACTACAAACCTCAGGCAAAACCAAACCATTACCTATGATCAGACTTCTTTTTTTTATGATTACCTTATACTTAATCTGAACTATCTATATATCAGTATAGTAAGCCATTCCCAAGTTTCAAACAAAATTTACAACAATCTCATTGGTAATTTTAATGCCATCAAAAATAAACAAGATTTCCAAAAACCAATCTTTGAACAAAAAATTTTTACACAAAGCAATATAAACAATATTATTAGAAGTACACAAAAAAAACATCTGCAAAATCTGGAATGAGACCAAGTTCAAGCCTGACAAGACATCCTACCAAGACAGATAAGACCTAATTAGGTTTTTACAAATCCTAGCATTAAATGTGCACATGAACAAATAGTCAAAACTCTTCATATTCTTACAATAAAGACATAATATACTGGAGTACTTCTTATTATATAGATGTTTTCAAACAACAACTAATAGATAATAATGCAAAGCCTTCATAAAATATGAATGCAAATCAGCTGTAAATTTGTTCATAAAACCAGCTGCCATGTGTGAATTAGAGTGTTAAACCAATGTAATACAAACCCAATTTACATTACCAATCATGGTTTTGTCAATAATATTAAAACCAGGTCTAATCTTTTAACAAGAACAATATACAGCCCTGTAAATTTTCTAAGCAAAAATAACAAATATTCCCAAATACTACTACTCTATCAGCTCTAATGAATCTATTCTTAATTAGAACAAAAAGCACAAAACTCAAATCAACAGCCAAACCAGCCAGCTCATTAGCATGTTCATTACTTAAAACACCTGAATGCTCCTTAATTTTATACTAAGAAACATTGAGTCTCTTATTCCTAATAAATCCCACCACACTATACTGTTCTATTCAACAATAATTACAAAAGTCCAGTGTAAGCATTTAAGACAGTCTAACTGTTTGAATACATCACAACAAAACTGTCAGAAAAAACACATTCCAAAGCCAGAACAATTGCCTGCAATTTTATTATTGTAGAGAATACCAATCTATTAACTTTAATGCCAATATCTAAATCCAAATCAGAAAAATATACAGCTGCACTATATCTCATCTTACACATACCCAAATTTCTTAAAGATCCATCTGTGTAAACATTAATGACACCTAATTCAGTAGCAGAAAGACATTGTTTTAACCCAAAAACATCATCAGAACCACAAATATCCAGAAACTAAGAGCCAATAATAGGTAAATCAGCCAAAAGAGAAAACTTAACCAAGAAATTACATGCTGTTATGGTTTAAGAATTTAGCAAAAGAATCATAAAAACAATATAAACTATTCAATCATAATATAGTGCAATAATAATCTTAGAAAAGTAATGATTAACATAATAGCAAACATCATCTCACGATAGTGGCAAACATCAGTTCACAATAGCAGCCAACACCAACTGGTGATAGCAACAAACACCAAGTTGAAATATCAAAAAAAAAGTATTACAATGTATTTTCTTGTAGAACTACAAACATGTATATATACAGTAGTTTTAATATTGAAAAAAGTAAAATCAAGTAATAAAAATCATAACTTATCAAGCAATAGATCCAATTTATCCAACAAACTCCACTTTAAATCGTACTTTTTAAATTAAATATTCCAAGAAACCTTTAAATCAAAAAGAAATAAAAAAAATATTTAAAACTGAATTATCACAACTCCAAAGTAGTAAAAAACTCATTTGTGTTAATTATTGAATAAAACTATCATTTATTAGCTGAATCCTTTGGAAGAATAATCCCTGATTAAGATTATTCATGTTGTTACTAATTGATAAAAGCTTTATTGTGAGAATTAGAAAAAGCACTAAAGACCATTAATATTCCATGTTTCTAAATTAGAGAAACACATCAGACAATTGCAAGAATAGCCTCAGAGAAAACCCCAGACAGTGGGTAGATTTCAGTTCAGCCTCTGAGAAAGAGTACATAAATACATACAACAATTAGAGATTAAAAAATAGCTTATATCAGGACATCAAAAGGAAACCAGCAGCTTAAATACCAATATTATTATACAATTAGAATTAAGGAACTCATAAGAGACTGATTGCAATTAAGACGGGATATCAGCAATTAAATATACCAAAAAAACCATCTCGTAACAATGCCAAATTGAACCAACAAGGGATTGAGCTCTTTGAATCAAGTCTTTTTTAATAATAGAAGTTTTTCCAATTAAATATTAAGCTTTTTTTATTGTATAATTGTTTGACAAAAGTGATCTCAAATCTCTTGGATGAATATGAAACATTATAAAACAATAAATTACCTAAAACAGAAGATATTGAAGTGCCACCAGAAAAACAGAACACAATTATAAAAAAATTATCAAAGAACATATCACAATTCAAAAAAAGTCCAATTACACTAGCCAAAAAATTATTAACTAAACTAATATGCAACTTTACGTGACAACACAAAAAGTAAATAAAAGACCAACTTTGAATCTGCAGGTTCAAAAACCTATGACTAAACAAATGACTAATAAGTCTATCAGTATTTAAAAAACTTAACATAGAAACCATCTTGTATTCAAACTGTAACTATTTGAACAATTTCAAGTTATACAAAGAAGAATAATAAAAAGTTTTGTTGGGAAAATCTTTAAGCAGACTGGTTTTCAACCTTAAACCTTTCTTAACCAGTATATTTTACTTAATATATACACTCTTAAAAACAAAACTAAACTGAGTTTTATAATTAATTATAAATTGCAATACAGCTAATACCAAATAAAGAAACTGTTTATCCAAGATAGTTTTTCTTAAAACCAAATTGACAAAAAATCTAACATTCAAATAAGCTTTTACTAAACTAAATTTGAATAAGCTCTTAGAAAATAAAAAAATACCAAGATACTTATAAGACTCCTCTTTATGAGCAACAAAAAATCAGCAAACTGCTTATTAACAATAAAGTGTCCTTAACTCTCTAATTGATAGAGATAACAATTGTTTTTTTATTATTAATTGAAATGTCATTAACTCTAAAAAAGCTATTTGCAATATCTAAAATATACTGAGTAGTTGTCTGACTGCTTTCTATCCAAATTATGTTATCAACAAAGGTTCTAGCTGCAAGAAATAAAGTTATACTACTTTAACTTTCTAGTTTGCCAGTTTTAATAACAAATTTAGTATCAATACAATAGCTATATAAACTCTTCTGTTTTTTAACTTCACACAAAAAAGAGTCATAAAAAATTTTTCAAAGCAACGAAAAGAAAATCTTATCCTGGTCCAAATCATTATGTATATAATATCTTTCTGTCAAACCATAATTAGTCATAATCTGATTAATCCTATTATTATGAATGCTTTTAAAGAATCGAATAAACCATTCACATATTTTGATTTGGATTAAACTATTCTTCAAATGCTGCCAACTTATTAAGTTATAAGCTTTTTGTATATTCTGTAAGACTAACCAAAGTTTATAGCCTTTTTTCAAAGCATTCTTAACCACTAAACCAATAACAAAGATAAGAGACTGGATTATAGTCTTTTTTAGCACAAAAAAATTGTTATTGTGGAGGACATCAAATTTACTATAGACCAAAGAAATCCTGTTGGACAGCAATTTGAAAAGAATCTTACAAGTAGTCTCAATCAATATAATAGATCTAATATTAATTAAAACACCTTTCCATTTATATGGTTTAGGAATTATTGACACCCAAGCTTCTTTCCATAGTTAAAAAACAGATTCATGCACCAAACAAAAATTTAAAATGTTCAAAAACATAACAAGTACTAAAATATTACTATGCTTCCAAAGTTTATTCATAATATTAGACAATTTAACAGCTTTTTCATTAAATAAATCTTTGATTACATGTACTAAGTTGTTAAAACAAACAAAAACTATAACCTTAGAAAAGACATCATTATTGACATAAAACAATGGTAAATATTGATAATGCCATAAATCAGGAACACTATCTAATACAATTTTTTTCTTAGTCAATTCTTTCATAATTATATCAATCTTGAATTTAACTTCAACAAAATTCAAAACTAATTCACCATCAAAAACCAAATAATCTAATACTACCTTATGAAAAGAATGTTCTAATATACTTTTGATCATACAGTCTTTATTAATTACAAAACTTTCCATCTACTTTTCAATAGCAAATCTAATGCTTGACTCCTCAGTTCTCAATAATTTAGCAAGTTTAGAGACACAATAAGACTTTTTCATGCCAAAAAAAACAGAACATACATGATTAAAACTTACAATAGAGTCCATTAGATCTTAAATAACAAAGACCTTATTACTGTTCAAAAAATCCTAATGTCTTATTAAAAAAACAAACCTGTTTACACTCTTTTTATAAAAAGTCTTAATAATCTTTAAAACCAAATTCTCCAGTTTATGAAACTTAGATAACTCTTTGGTAAAAACACTATTAAAGTTCTTAAACCATCTTTTTTTTAATGTCTCATTAGCTAAGAGTGTTACAATTCTGTAGACAATATTCTATATTGTATCTAAATCCAAGAATTTTTTAGATATAATAAAGTCATCAAAGAACATCATAGTATTAACTGTTCTAGCATTTTTAAATTTATTTTATTTCATCTTATTAGTATTTTTAATATCAAACTTCCAATAATTTTTATTTATCTGCTTGTGCATAAAGTTTAATTGTACATCCAACAAATTTTCCAAATTTACAGAAACAAAAACAGCTTGGTAATTAGTGTTAAAATATTCTTCAACATTAATTACATCATAATTTACTACTGTATATTATTTAAATTGTATTTTTAAATATATAATTATATAATATATTAATTGAAAAATAATTTGTTGTTTTTGAATTTTTTGTTTTTCTTAAAAATTATACAATTTTTTATTAACTTAGAAATTAAAAATTAATTTAACTAAAATCTATTATTAATTAGATTTAAGTATTTTTGTTAATGTTTTTACTAATGTTTTTGTTTTTGCAAATTATATTTCACAAAAAATATTAAATATTATAAGTAAATTCTAATTACTTAATTTTATAACTTAATATTATAATTGTATAAATAATTTAAAAGTTTTAATAAATAAAATTCTTTATATAATAAACAGAAAATCAATATTAATAATTAGTAATTTTTAATTTTTTTGGTATAATAATTAGTTTATTTTGATATTTATTATCTTTTTAATAAACAATTCTAGTTTTTTAATTAATTATTTCTTGTATTTATTATCAAACAATTTTTAAAATTATAAAGTTAGATAATTTTTATTATATTTAATTGTTATTTATTTTACCAAAACAACAACAAAAAAAAGTGAATTAATTAAAAATAAATGGTTTATTATATTTATGTCTTATTAAAAATAAAAAATAAAAAAACAATAAAAAAAAATTTAATATTTGAATTTTACTTAAAAACTTGTTAATAATTTTTAATAAAACTTACCAATTTTTTTATTTTAGCTAATAAAATACAATAAATAAAAATTTTTATTGTCAAAAAATATTGTTATTAAATATCTTAAAATAAAGCTAAAAAATATGTTAATACTATAAAAAATTCTAAATTTTTCAAAAATCATGCTTTATTGTAAGCTTATATTAATAAATTGACAATTTTTATTAAAATATTACGAATTTATACCAAATAAATTAACCAAATTAAACTTTAAAACAATAAATTTTAATTAAAAATAATAATTAAAAGCATATTATAATATATTTTTGCAAAATAATAAATTTGACAAAATTAATTTAGTTAATATCAAATTTTTACCAAAGATACAAGAACTAAAAAATAATATATCTATCATGTTTTGTTATTAAAAAAAATTTAAAGAATGCTAAAAAATAAAATAATCTAATTATTAATAAGTTTTTGGTTTTTAACAGTTGTTTTAATAAGAAAAAAGAACAAAAAAATTAAATTTTGTGTTAATTATCACAAATTAATAGCAAAATACCCAAAGATTTATATCCAATACTATTAATTAATAAAATTTCTAATGTTTTTAAAGAAGTAAAATGGTTTTTTACACTTAATTTGACCAGTAAATACTAATAGATTAAAATAAATCCAAAAGATAAACACAAAACAGCATTTATTATATAAAATAACAATTATAAGTTCAATATAATATTATTAATATTTTTATAACATTTTAAAGACTAATTAATATAATTATTTTAAAAATTTTGTGACAATTCATTATTATCTACTCGGATGATATAAATATTTTTTTGCCAAAATTTACAGATTATTTACAGTATTTATAGCAAGTCTTCAAGAGATTTTTTTTTAAGATAAATTCAAATTAACAAATGGCTGTGTTTTTTAATACAATTATCTTTAGCAGATTTTAATTATATCTTTGTTTCATTATTACTTAACCAACTTTTTTTATTTTTTTCCAGCTTTGATTATTAGTTAGCAAAATTTTTTTGAATAGATGGTTTTAACCAAATTTTCTAAAATATATTTATTTTTAGTTTTGCTTTATTCTGAAATAAGAAAGAACGGTTTTAATAATTGTTTGATATTTACTTATATTATATCGTAATAAATTTTAGGTGGGAAAATTAAGTTGCAACATATCATAATATTACTAAACTAGAGCTTTAAATGGAATCGACCAATCATACAAGGGATCATCTTGTAAAAAAAACTACATTAGAAAAAGGAAAGTTTCCTTCTTCCCATTCTTGACTATTTTATTTAAGTTAAAGACCTTTTAAACAAGGTCTAGGTTAAAGGCTGCTGCAATTTGCAAGATCGAGAGTGGTTGTAAGTCTTACAGTAAAATTTGATAGATTACAAAAAGAAGCAAATACAGTTAGAGGAACGAACACAGAGGTTCCCTTGTATTCATCTGTAGACAAAAAGACTGGATTATTTTGAGTTGAGCTTACGAAAAGCGTTCACACGCGAGAGAAAAGTCTCACAAGGAAATCTCAACGATTCTGTGAAAATGCCTAGTGTTGGGGTAAAAATATACATAGGCAATTTGCCGGATAGGGCAAGACCTGAAGAAATTAAGGAGTGCTTCGCAAAATATGGCAATGTTGTCAATATGGAGCTTAAAGGAAATTATGGATTTATTGTAAGTGTATTGAATTCAAGGTCACAATCCGACTTAAGCCATCGAGACAACACGAGCTTCAAGTGATCGATGCATCCTGAGATTTCTATGCGTCCAAAGGGTTTCCAGTTAGTTTCTCTTGGCAAAAAAAAACATCATTGAGATTCTATGTTGCGTGATATCATCCATCAAATGAGCTCAGATACATCTTCGAAATCCTTTGGGCGCATTATATTTTTAGAAAACAATTGTAGACTCTTGATTGGCCTTTAACTTTGCTATTGGTACTGACATTACTACACACTGCTCATAAAAACTGAAAGGAATACGAAGAACGCCGTATGTGTGATGAAGCTATAAATCAACTTCATGGATCCGATTTTCAAGGGTCGCAACTACGTGTTGAATATGCTCACGCCGAAAGAAGCAGCGTCTTTAGGTATAGGGAAGGCAAGTCGACCGACACATGTTTCAAATGCGGTCAAGTCGGTCACTGGGCACGTGAATGTTCTAGGTAAGCACCGTTCCCCTGGTGTCCTCTGTGGGCCTGCAGCTTCGTTGGGATAAAATCAAGCGAGAGAGGTCAAACAAAATCTCTCGTAAGGCATTTAAAGGGTCAAACAAAAGCTTCATTGTTGCATCTATTCTCATCTTCAAAATGGAGGAGCTTTTTCGTCAAATTGTTAAGAGTACAGCTTCTATCGATACCTGCCATCTAGGCGAACGATTACACCCCACCTTGTCAAATGCTGATGATGTCTTGTATATATAATTGTCATTTAGCAACGGGCGAGATCTGAGCTCTCGAAAAATCAGCAGTCGTTACGATGATCGAAGAATCAGCGACAGCTACGTTAGAGAATCATACAATACAAGAGACGGACGAGACAAATACGATCGTGACGAAAGATATCTTCCTCCACCACCTTTGGATCGTGGGTATGATCGTCCCACATATGATCGTTATGGTAGAGAACCTGACCTAGAATACAGAAGAGAATATCGTAGCACATATGACAGAGGTTATGAAAGAGAGCGAGATCGAGCCTATGATCGTACGTATCCAGATCGAGACTATGAGCGCTACAGCCGGGATAATTATGACCGTACCTATTATCCACCACCAAGGGATGGATACGAGCGTGACGGATATGAGCGTAGACCTTTGCCGCCTCCAGATGTTACCGCCTATCCCGCTAGAGGTAGAACTGGATCACCACCACCACCACCACCACCACCACGTCGTGCAAGTTACGAAAGAAATGGTATCAGGTAAAACGATGTTTTTGAAAAATTCTTATAAAGGGTCTAAATTTTAAAAAAAATCTTGTTGTGTGATTTTGCATTCACCAAATGGTGTCCCAATGATTCAAAAACTTTAAAACGATCGGTAGAGATGCTCCACCTTCATCTTATCGAGGCCGTTCACCTCCACCGCCCGCAACTCGATACACTGACAGCTTGTTAGGCCCTCCCCCATTGAGGCCTCCATCTCCTCGTGCAAGTCTCTACAGGTGATCAAATCAAAATCCTAAAATTTGAAATTTGCCATATCATTGACCAACTAATTGATTTAAAATAATTTGATTTCTGCTAAACTTTAAAAGACGTCGTTCTCTTAGTCCATTGAGGAACAACAGACCACCCCCTCCTTATTCTGGACGTCCAAGATCACCCAGTCCTATAAGAGCATTACCTCCAAGGCGTGGTGGCCCTAGAACTCCCTAGACGCGTGAAATTGAGCTGGACCTTTTTATCAGAAATTGGGCACAAGTATAGGTTGCATATATCACCATCAGAGTGGGAATACTTCATCTTCGGCATAAATAGATTCAAGTAAGCTTGGGCAGTGACATCAGATCCTATCTTTATATGAGCTTAGACTTACATTGGCACTTTGGGGCTTCGAGGACAGCGTCTTTTATTGGTATCTTAAGAAGTTTTCTTTTGCTTTTCCCGCCTTATTAGTTTTCTTTTCTTCATTATTCGCTTGTCCAAAAGCGGGAAAGATATAATATTTTGAACCTCTTGCTACTGGAAAAACTTTGGCCAAATTCATGAAGATAACTAATGATTAAGTGTAAAAGTTTCAACATTACAAAGATGATGGTACAAT
Organism: Geosiphon pyriformis; assembly: GCA_016748015.1. Classification (NCBI taxonomy): domain Eukaryota; kingdom Fungi; phylum Glomeromycota; class Glomeromycetes; order Archaeosporales; family Geosiphonaceae; genus Geosiphon; species Geosiphon pyriformis. The sequence continues at coordinate 427,093 of JAAOMT010000690.1, read as the reverse complement.
TGCTTGATCAATGGCTGTAAATTGCAGTGTAAAGCAGGTGATTTTTGAATGCGCATAACCGAGTAAATACTTACAAGTCTGGGTAACCTGCTTTTTATGAAAAATCAAATCAGCCAATAAGAAACTTGAGAAATTTCTTAATCTAGAATTTCTGAAATTGTAAATTTGGAGAATTCGCGATGCACCAGTTTCTCCGCTTGAACTCACTTCGTGGCTTCAGTCTTCACCAAGCAAACTTTTTATTAGTGGCTTCATCCTGTGAAGCTTTTCCTAGTTTTTCCAAAACTTTATTTACGAGTTCACCTCTTCTTTCAGGACATAACAAGTGGAGTAAAATAAGGCACAATAAAGGTGCAAAAGATGCCCAACGAGCTGTTCAATTTTCAAAAATTGCCAAGGAAATTGAACTTGCGGTAAAATGTGTGTTTTGAAAAAGTGAGCTTTGTCTTTGAGGCAGTTTTTAGAATGGACCATATATAAGGGAAATTGGTTGGGACAAACCTTGGACATCTTAAATTGAATTGATCATTTCTTCAGTGGGTAACAGCACCGACCCAGTAACTAATGTTCGTTTGAGTGCTGCACTCTCGACAGCAAGGAAAGCAAACGTTCCAAAAGATAATATTGAGACTGCAATAAAAAAGGTAATCCCCATAGTTTGTATCGTCCCTTGCTTTGTTACACCTAACTCTCAGAAATTTGAAAGGGAGCGGGACAAGGCAAGGATCAGAATTCAATTGAGAGTATTACTTACGAAGGCTATGGCCCTGGTGGGGTAGCATTTATTATGTAAGATTCATTTGATGAAATTTATCTTATGAAACCTAGAACACGATTTTTGAATGTCTTTAACCTTTTTTCTCGTTTTCTAGAGAAGCCTTAACGGATAATAGAAATAGAACTGTGAAGGCCTTGAAGAATATTTTCTCGAGATATCGGTATGGTCTGAAGTTTGAGTATTGGTTTGCCTCAGTTCCATCAATGATGAATATTTGGTGTTCTCAACTGATTATATGAACTTGTGATAATAAAATTAACCTTTGGTTATCTAGTGGCTCAATGTCGAATGTCGCATGGATGTTTGAGAAAAAAGGTGATGAAAATTTGCATTTACAGATTATAAAACAAAAGCGTTAATATTTGAAATATCTTGATTCCTTTTCAATCCTTTCTCCCATGCAACCAGGAAAGATTCAATTTTCAAAAGGGAACACGAAAGATACAATAGATTCAATGATGGAAAATGCTTTGGAGATAAGTGGCGTTGAAGACATTGAGGAATTGGAAGATGGGATTTTAGAGGTAATTTTGTAAATTGTTCAAACCTAAACTCAATATGCTCAATATCTTGATCTTCTTTATCCAAAGATCTCTTGTTCACCTAACACGATAAATGGGCTATCAGAACAATTGAGAAAGAAGTACAACTATGAGGTCAATAATCTACGTGCTGGATATGTCCCCAACACCACAACCATCGTGGGAGAAAATGAGGAACTTGAGACGACATTATCAAAATTTATTAACGCTTTAAATGATAACGAAGATGTCGTTGAAATCTATAGCAATGCTGAATGAAATAATTTCAAAGCAGAAAGAAGTAATTGGGTATCATGATTTATGGCTAAAATCCTCATATTCAAAACAAAATTTTATTCATATATCGATCAGGCTGTGTTACAATCAACAAAACCGCTTTAAGTGTTCATAAACTGAAAATGTGGTTGATCAAATTTAAAGGTGTACTATTTAAATTTCCGGTTTGAAAAGCTGAGAGCCAATCATAATTTAGCCTCTCTGTTTTTAATTTAAATAATAAAAGTTTTTAGAATTGATAACAAAATTAATCATGATTATTCTTTTAATGATGAAAAATATTATTTTTAAACATTAATTTTTATTGGATTTTAAAATATGTTATATTAATAAAAAAATAACATTTAAAAAATTTAATTAAAATTGTATTTTAGCCATTTTTAAAACAAATAAAAAATTTTCCAAAATGGAATTTTCTAGCAATTACCCTTGATCTAGTGATCTTCCTGTCCTATATAAATTCACTTCACCGTCTTGTCATCGTTTGGAAAACTTTTGTTATGGGAAAATTAAAGAAAAAAGGTCAATCCGGGGCAGCAGCCAACTATATAACTCGCAATCAAGCCTTGAAAAAATTACAAGTGACCCTTGCAGACTTTAGGTTTTCTATATTTTTTTCATGGTTTTTGTTTGGTGGTCAACTCGTAACGGACAATTTTGTAATTTTTTCTTGATATTCGCGCATTATACTGAATATGGAAAAATCAAAGGCGTCTATGCATTTTAAAGGGAATATACCCCAGAGAACCCAAAAATAAGAAAAAAGCCAACAAAGGTTCTACAACACCCGCAACGTTTTACTATTTTAAAGATGTCCACTATCTTTTGCATGAGCCGGTATTGGAAAAATTTAGAGAACATAAAATTTTTGTTCGAAAACTGAGCAAAGCTCTCGGAAAGCAGCAGTATGGTATCGCGAAAAGTTTGGAGAGCAATAAACCCGTGTACACTTTAGATCATATTATAAAGGAAAGGTGAGAAATATTCCAGATCCATGATCAAAATATAAATATGAATCATTAATTCTACCTTCCTTGTTCAGATATCCAAGTTTCACTGACGCCTTAAGGGATCTCGATGATGCCTTGTGCATGCTATTCTTATTTTCCACATTTCCCGCCACTGACAAAATAAAAAATGAAACAGTACTTAATTGTCAACGGTTGTCGTCAGAATTTCAACATTATATTATGCACACGAGAAGCTTGCGTAAAGTATTTTTATCTATTAAAGGGATTTACTATCAAGCCGAGATCAAAGGCCAAACCATTACCTGGATTGTTCCATATCAATTTAGTCAACAGGTCTTTGTATCCTAAACTTTTTTCAGACTCTTTTGTCATCTAATTAAACCAAATTTTGTGAATCACAGGTTCCGGATGACATTGATTTTCGAATAATGCTTACTTTTTTGGAATTTTACCAAACGCTTGTCGGGTTTGTGAATTTTAAATTGTTCACTGAGGCCAATTTGGTATACCCGCCCAAATTTGACAAACTCAAAGATGAGGCAGCAGCGGGTTTGGGTGCATATATAATTGAGTTTATAGACCTTGTAAATATTCATCAGCCTCTAAATAATGACCTAAACAAAAGAAAAGAAACACGTAAGGAGTTAGTTCAGAAAAAGGAGTCTGAAGAACGTCTAAAGACTTTGTCTCGGAAGCTCCAATCTATCAAAGATCACGATTTGAACGCTATTAAAACTGATTGTGAAGAATCTGAAGTCAACTCGGTCCCCGAAATCAGACAGGAAGAAATTATGATAGACGAATTCACAGAACAGACGAATGGAAAGTCTAGTGAACAGAGCCACAATGACCCTGCAACAAAAATGATCACCTATCGCGATCTTTACTCGGCATCTGTCGCTGTTCAGGAACTCCAACAGTTATTTTCAAAATGTGTATTTTATTTATCACGCGAAGTTCCTCGATATTCTTTGGAATTTATAATACGAACCTTTGGTGGACAGGTGGGTTGGGATCCCACTGTAGGATTTGGGTCACCATACGTAGAAAATGATGAACGGATTACTCATCAAATTTGCGATCGTCCCTCGCAAGAACATCGATTTCTTTCGCGGAGTTACATTCAACCCCAGTGGGTTTATGATTGTATCAACGCTCACAAATTGTTAACTATGGAACCATATCAACCAGGGAAAATCCCACCGCCTCATTTATCCCCATTTGTAGAACATAAAGAGGGGGATTATATTCCCGATATCGACAAGTATTTTGAAGATCATGATTCTATCAGCATTGGACCCGTTCAAGAGGAGATCACTGTCAAGGACGACTCTCAAACTAGTGAAGATATGGAAGATGAGGAAGAGGATATCAATGATAGCGAACATGATGAAGATTTAGAAAAACCGTTAGAGGATAAGTTTGCCAAGAAAAAAATGACAAATTCTAGAATTGAGGAAAATCAGGTAAATTCGAGAGAAATTTTTTTTGGCTATACCCATTTATTTTAAATCTCATGAATTTCGGTTTCTTAGCAGTCCGAGGAAGAAAATGAAGAAAAGCTTCGCATATTAGAGCTCGAAGCAGAAGCCAAGGGTATTTCATTCTCTAAATACCAAAAAAAGGAAACAAATCAACAATCAGTTAAGAATAATTCAATAAAGAAGGTGATATCAACAAAACTAGCGGTCGGAAAGAAACGCACTATAGAAGATATTCAAGAAGAGGAAGAAAAAGACGCAAAAGAATTAGCTAAGATTATGATGTCTAAAAAACAGAGGAAACTCTATGACAAAATACAATATGGAAAAAAGAAGCAAGAGAAGAAGGTTGCAAATTTACAAAAGAAAAAGGAACTCATTTCGGCTATCAAATCCAACGACTTAAAATCCGTTACTCACTCAGCCGATAAAAAGACCAAGGGAAAAAATAAGAATTCAGGAGTCAAACAACTTTGAAGTATTCCAATAAGTATGCTAATTTACCTTATTTTAAGTCATTCAAAGTCATACAAATAATGCTGGATCTCGAATTGTAAACTTGAGGAAATTTTTTTGATAAACTCGTAGCTTACATTACACTTATATTTGGCGACCTCCAATTTATCCAAGGATGATCCACGCGCAAGGAAACGGAGTGTGACCAAGGTTGAAATCTAATTATAAGATATTTTTTTAAATATTTTTAGCAACATATTGTCCTTTCGGTCGAGACATATAAGTTAAAAGATAGAAACTTTGCCTGGGTCTGTATTTCAACATCTGCATCAATATCTGTATCTGGAACAATGCTGTGAAAAATCGCCAACAAACGTTCAACAGGAAAAGCAGCGGGGCCTTGCAGTTGCTGCCGATACTACATAATTTGATTGCAAAGATAGAGCTTCTAATATTAGCAAGATAATTGACTCAACCCTAATTTAAAGATTGAAATCTACATTGAAAAGGGAATTGAAACAAAATTTATTGTTTACCTTTTTTTGTCTATTGTCAAATTTGCTCAAAACCGAACTGTTTCTTGGAGTCCCTTGGTTTGCCTTTTTTCGATAGGCAGGAATTCGATCTTCAGGACCTTTGGAAAAATACCGTTTATCGAGACGAGGCGGATTGTAAGACGCTAAGAAAGATGCGATTAACAAATATTTTGTAAACCGTGGTATATCATCATCTTTCGGGTTCAGAGTGAATCAAAGGAAATAGGTTAGCCGTGAAAATAAAAGGATGTTGAATGAAAAATTTAGGGATTGAACTTTCTTACTGGGTGAAAAAGATACAGTTATTAATAAATTTTCCTCTGTATCCGTCGCTTTTTTTGACCATTCAGAGCTTGATATCTCATTCAAATAAAGCTTATCCATTGCTGTTTTGAAATAGGGCTCGACATAATTAATCAACTTGGCTGTTTCACTAGGTCTCGCTGTTATTAGTTTGTTGGAATGTTAATTGATAAATTAAGCGTCGAAGGATGAGTCAACCTAAAATTGGTTTGATACTAACCTCTTCCATCTTCGATTGGTTCTATATACTTGGGGTAAAGCAATGAAGCCAGGTGCAATAATTGATTGAGATCTTTGCAATTAATACTGAAAGAATCATACACGAAACTAACAAAAATCCGGAAAAATCCTAAATCTCCGCCCTTCGGACAATGCTTCGCAAATATTCTTAAGATATCTTGTATAAGGAATGCAAAGTCAAAGACAAAGCAAAAATATAAAGTTTTCTAAAGCAACGAGAAAAAGGATATCTTTGGAGTACTCTGGAAACGGCAACAGAAGGGGTTCATAAAATGAAGCACCTGTTCTGAAATGCTCCCAGGGGATATTGCTGATAAAGAGAATACAAATATTTTGCTTCGTCTAAAAATATTAATCAAAAAATTGAATAAAATCGACCAACGAAAAGGATTTTGATCCCACAGCAACAACCAACCAATTCTCTCAATTTTAATAAAGTAGGTATTAATGTATCTGGAGTTTTGTCTCGTAATCTCTCAGCTCGATCGAAAATCTGATTTCCATAGAAAAAGCAATGAAAAGAATCAATTTGAGGGTTCACAATATGTTATTATTAACTTATGTATTCATATTTAATACCAAATAACGTGTCTCGCCAGCATCAGCTCCAATATTACAGCATTGGGCTACTTTCACAACGAAATCTGACAGATTTAAACATTTTTGACTTTGGTAACCATTCGCTGGCGTGGGACGGGTCATCGTTAAGTCGTTCAATGCATGTTGAAACAACATTCGTGGTTCGAAACACACGATACAGTCCAAGAAGGAATAATGATGGGGTGGAAGCGCCAGCTTGAAGAGATTCTGAATAACAGTTGTTTTCCCCAAGGCAGTGTGACCATAAATGTAAAGGGCAGGCGGTGTCTGATCTTTAGGCTATTAATACTCGTTGAAAAACGCGTTAATTCAAGTTCTTTCAGTTAATACATACTAAGGGAAAGCTGCAATGACTAGCCTTTTGAATGTTGTATGTTCGAAAGTATCGAATAACATTTACCTTGCCCATTAGATTTAACAATGTTGTAATTTGTCGTACTCGGCCAGGAAACATTTCACATAATTCCATTTGAATTTGCTCCATTTGGACGCGCTAGTGGCGAAAAGCAGTCCTAAAAATGAAACTAAATTATAGTTTATTTCAAAGATTTATTATTGAGTGTAACCTCACTTTTGTTGTCTTAATAACTTTTCTGAAACTATAAAAATAATATGAAATTTAATTTTAACAAGATGTGGTCTTTTTATTGACTATGTTAGTTACATTAATGTTACCACAAACATGAATCATGTTTTTTTTACCAACTGTCTATCTGTTTTTTAAACCAAAAACATTATTTTACGTAAGTAGTTTACATATATCTGTTCATTATAAATTTGTCTATGCATTCATTTTTCTATAAAACATTACTTTTTTTATTGTATATTACATATTATAAAGTTTTTTATAATTAATTACAACAGTAAACTAAAATAAGTTTTTTTATTCTTGAATTGATTAAGCTTTTAAACAAATAAGTAACTATTTAAAAATGTGATTAATTTGATTTTTAAAAATATAAAACATGTTTTAATATTGATAATTGGATTTTTTGAACAAATACAAAAAAAATAATTAAAAATACCAAAAAACTAATTTTTTTAACAACAGAATCAATTAAATTTAATAAACTTTACAATTTAGATTTAAATAAAATTATATAAAACAAAAAAATAATAGTCTTAACATATAATATTAAGCCAATAAATAAATTAATAAAATTTTTAAAAACAATTATAAACTTAAAAAAAACCAGTTTTATAATTAAAAATCAGATATTTAAATTTTAATACTTATAATATTATTAATATTTAAGAGTTTTTTTATTAAATATAATTTTTTTACAATAATAATTTTAATTGTTTTATTAAAAGATTTTTTAAATTTAAAAATAATAATAACAAATTAATAATAATTTTAAAACAAGTTTAATTATCAATTTAAAAAATTAAATTATTAATTTTAAAAACTGCATAACCAAAAAAATCAATTAACTTGGTTTTAAATATATTTTATTATCAAAATTAATTGGTATATATAACAGTTTTAAAAAAGTTAAAAACATAATAACATTAAAAATTTTACCAAAAACATTAAAAATATTCTTTAAAAAATATTATACAAAATTATAACAACAAAAACAAAAACATTAACAATAATATTTAAAAAATTTGATATTCTTCTTAATAATTATTTTCAAATTAATAAATTTATATAAAAATTAAACTTAATTATAATAGTTTTACTAAATACTAAAATAAAAACCATTTATTTAAAAAAATTTTCACAAATATTAACAGTTCTTTAAATATTATAAAAATTAATAATGTTTTAAAAATTAAAAAAAGTGTTTTAGTTTTTATTTTATTAGTTTAATTAAGATTAAATAATTTAATAAATTAATTAATTAAAATTATATATAGAAACATAATTTATTTGTTTTTAAATTAAATATATAAAGCAATTTAATTCTATATATATTAATTAAAATTAATTTTAATAAATATATGTATTATTATTGCTATTATTTAAAATAATAAAAAAATTATTGTTTATAACTAAAATAAAATTGAATATTATAATTAATATATTGTTAATAGAAATAATAAACTTCTTTTTTTTCTATGTTTTAAATTTTTTAAAGAACATAATTTTGTATAAAAAGTTTTTTGTTGTCTTTTTTATTGTTTTTTTTTAATATCCAGTTAAATACTTTAAAATTTTTTTGTTTAACAACAAGCTGGCTGTTAATTCTAGGATTTTAAACATAAAAAAAACTGTCAAAAACTTTGGTTTAAATTTAGATAAGAGATTTTTGTTTTTAAGAAAGAAATAAAAAATAAAGCTATTGTTAAAAGTAACATAATTGGTAATTCTTTGACAAAATAAAAAAGTTTTGCTAATAATAGTAAAAAAAAATTGAAAAATGAAAACATTATTAAGTTTAAAAATATTAATATAGAAAAAAACTATTTGGTAAAAAATACTAGTATTGACTATAGTAGTAAAAATAAAATTGGTAATAAAAATGTTAATAATATTTTAAAAGAACCAAAAATTGTAAACAAACATATTTTGAACAAATCTTTAAACAAGATTAACTTCTTTAATAATAATAATAATAATAACTTTATAATAAATACTTTTTTATTACTTTCTCTTTTTTTCAAAAGTCTGGTTTAAGTCTTAGTTAAAAAGTTTTTTACTTTGAATATTAATTTAGATGTTATAACAAAAAAGTTTTTTTAAGAAAAATTAAAAATAATTAAAAATTTGTTTATTAGTATTAATAATTTTGGAGAGGCTTTTATTTTTTTAAAATTTGCTAAGATTATTTAAATGTTTTTTACATCTAAATTAAGCTTAGCATAGACAACAAAAAAAACAAGAACTACAAACATCTTAGTAAACATTAATCTAAAAAAATTAGCTATACACTTAAATTAAATTGTAATAATTAAAAAAATTCTGGTAAAAATGTCTATAAAAACTATGTGTACTGTATTATCTAATTTTGAAATAATTAAGTCAATTAAGATATAACTAATAAGACTATAACAAAAAAACAATCATAAAATTTAAACAATTAAGTTGTGCTAATTTGGTTGTAGTTAAATAATCTATTTTAATTAAAAAATATACTATACATATTGCTAAAGCAGATTTAAACAAAAAAACTTGGAATGTAAAAAACAATAACAAAACACTGCTTTATATATTATTAATGGAGACCAATATTTATAATATTTGAGATTTTATTAGATTAATTAATAAAAAAACTTGTGTTATTAATTATTATTTAATTATATATGCTTAAGCCAAGTATGCTGTAATGTGTATTAATATTAATATTTTATTGAATACTGCTATATGAACTATATTTGTAATAAAAGATACTAATCTATGTTGATTTTATATAAATAGAGCCAAATGTATCAAGTATGCCAAGTATAAAAAATCAGATCATATATCAATTAGTTGTACTATTAGTAAAAAAGTCTTTTTAAGTGGCTTTTTTTATAAAATTTTTTTAAAAGCAGATAAAAGCAGACTTGCTACTATTTATGTTAAATGTTTGGTTTTTATTGCTTATTCAGTTTCTTTTAATAAAGTCTCTTGAATAAAAATTATTAGTGGTTTTTTATTTTTTTCTTTTCTTTAACATAATAAATTTTTAAAATCTGGTTTTTTATGGAAATAAAATTTCTTCTGCTAATTATATTAGAAATAAATAATAGGTTTACTATTTTTAAGTGCAGTTTTACTAGTCTTATAAAACAAATTAATAAGATAACTAAAAAATTAGACACACTTAGACTAATAGTTTTTTAGCTTAACTCTAAATATTAGCTATTGATAATCTCTTTATTACAAAATTAAGAAATAGATATAGTAATAAGTAAGAGTTTAATTGTAATTATTAGCAGTAAAACTATTATAGAAGCAAAGTTTTCAGATTTGTTGAGTTTTTTAAAGTTGAAAAATAATATAAAAAAATTATTAAAAATGATTTTGAGCTTTTTGATTAAAGTAAACAATCTCAATTTGAATTTGAGCTTTTATTTTTCTTAATAACCAGTTTTATTTAAAAAATTGCTATATGCAATATCAAAGAAATAAACAATTTAGCCAAGCAAAAAGACATTATTTAATGGCACATAAATTTTAAAAACATAATATTTATTATAATAAAGACAAAATTGAAGTTTAGTACTAGATTATAGATTATGAACAGATTTAATAAAGTCTGAATTTTTACATCTGGTTTGAAAAACAGTTTTTTTAATGTTAACATAGTTATTATTATAAACAATTTTTTGGCTTAAAATATTACAAAAATAGAAGAAATTTTTAGTAAAATAATTTTAGTTTACTTTTTGTTTAAGAATAAACTGTTAATTATAATTTTGAATTTATATGCTAAAGTATCAGCTAAAACTAAATTTAAACAGACTTTTAACATCAATTTTTTTATTTTTAAGGCAGTTATTTTTAGCTTTTTCATGATTTTAGATAGTAATTTTGATAAAAATAGTTTTAAAAAATGTGTAAGTTTTAGAAAATGCTTAAATATGAGTTTAATTAATTTTTTTAGCAGACATTTTTTGATTAAAACTTTTATCTGAAACAATTCTAAGAGAGTTGAAAAAATTATTAATTATATTTTTTTGAGTAAAAGTTTGTTATCAGCAGTTGTAAATTATGAAATTGGTTTTATATCTGACTTTTTTAACACCAATCACAAAGCTGTTTCAATTTTGGTTGGTTTGTAAAGTCTATTAAATGTTTATCTAAACAATATTTACAAACAAATTAATATAAATTGTTAAAAGTTAAAAATAAAAAATACAGATAATATCAAATAAACATGTTTTAAAGAATGTTTTTTTTTAAGTTGTTAACAATATAAAATAGGTTTGTAAATATTAAAAATATCAGAAATTTGAATACAATACAGAAGATTTTAAATGAAATAATAATAAATACAGCTAATAAAATATTCTCTACACATTGGTTTAGTGATTTTAATTGTTCAAAAAACAAACAGTTTTTGAAGTTTTACAAGTTAAAATTATTGGTTGCTAAGATAGTTAAAATATTAAGTTTAAATAATAGGTCAGAATTTAATTATTTTATTGAAGTTTGGTTGTTAATTAATGAAATAAAAACTTTTGAGTTAGCAGTATTACTGAGTAAAAACTACAGATTTATAGCTTCTTAGCAATAGCAATAGTTTTTACCTTTAATACTCATTATCATAATTATGATTACTAATTATAGTATATTATAAATGTATAGACTATTTTAGTGAGTAAGAAAGCAAAAAAAGGTGTATGATAAAATCATTAAAAATAAAAAAAAGTATTGTTATTATTATTTGTTTTTGTACAAAAACCAATCTTAGATATTTTAAAGAGGAAAAAAAAGTCGCATTTCTTTATATGTACTAAAAGTGCAACCAATAATAAAAGCAAAACCAAACTACTTTAATAAATATATAATTAAAATTTTTTTAATTAGTTATCAAAAAAGTATGGTGTTTAAATGTCAGCTTTAAAAACAAAGTTATAGAAATTTATAAAGGAATTGTGAAAGTAAAACATAACTAAAATAAATTTTGATTAAACTTTTTATTGTTGAGACTACTCTCTAACAATATAATATTTTTATTATTTATTTTATATTTAACAACTTGTTTAGTAAAACAAAACTTAATATAAAATAGTAATAATATATGATTTAAAGACCAAAAGTAATGAAAAACTAATAAGTAAATAAGAGATTATAAACAATGTAATCCCAAATAGTAATAAAAAATATAGAAAAACATACTTAAAATTATAATAACAAATATTTGAAACATAGAAAAAGAAAAGAAAAAAGTGAGATATAGAAAAAAAAACTAACTACTTACTATAAAACTATAGTAAAGAGTTGGCTTAGTATTTAACTAATATTTTTCTGAACTAACAAAAAAACTGTATATATAACTAAATTACATCAGATCTACATATTATATTAAGACTATTTAAGATACATCAATTATTTATACATTTTAATTTAATCAATTTATGATAAGCTTACTTGGCATATTATTTTTTTAAGAGTTAATAATTCTAAATGATCAGATTTAGATAATAAGATCTAAAACATTAATTGTAAATCAATAATATTAATTGTAATTATAATCAATATAATTAGAAGTAGATCAATTAATTACATTTTTTGGTAATTATTTTTAACTATTAATTGCAGATTTGAAATGTTAGATTGTTCTAATAAGAGTATATAAAAATTTTGGAGCATAACAAAGTTTGTTGTTATTAGATTACATGTATTAATTGTTCATTTTTATTGGTTTTTCTTAGTTTGCTAAGATTTTTTTATATCCAACTTAGTTAAATTGTTAGATTGTGCCATATATTTTTTTGTTGTAATTAGATTAATTGCTAATCATTTATTTTTTATATCACTGGCTGATTTTGTTGATTAAGTACAATTATATAGATCTTTTTCACATAATTTTAATGCTAATTTCTATTATATATGTTGTAATTTTTACATTAAAAAGTGTGAAAATCTTTTGGTAACAGCAATTTGGTTTGTAATAATATGAATTCTGTAAATGTAATTAGACACCTGTTAAAAATTAAGATAAGTTACTAAAAATCCAAATACTATAAGTTTAAAGTAATTAAAAATATATTTATTAAAAAAGCAATCAAGAAATACATAAAAAATTTTAGTTTTAATAAAAAAAACATGATCAAAAGTGTTTTAAAATGGCTTTTTTGAAAAGTAATTCTGAATTATTTGGTAGTTATAAAAGAGTTGGTTTTAGAGCCAGATAAAATAAAGCTTAAAGTTAATAAAATTATAATTAAACAAAAAAGTATAAAATATTCTTAGTTTTATCTAATTTGTAAGCTTATTAGTATGTGTTCTTAATTTATATAAATAAAAATACTTTTTCTGATATAATAAACATAGTTAGCATAGAAAAATTAATTTTGGTAATTGGTAGTCTGCTTAATAATAAAACTGCTATTTTTTTTAACATATTTAATAAATTTTGGAAACATTATAATAACACAGTATTAAAATGTCTTTTAAATCTAATAAATACTTGTATAACTCTTGATAATATTCTAATTTTCTGAAAAAAAACATGGGTTTTAATAATTTTTAAGTTATATAATTAGAATAACATTTTGACAAATAAATAATCTATAGTATTAATTAAAACAACTAGGAAAATTTTGTTCAAAATTTTGTTAGATTGTTAAATTTTTTGATAATATATACAGAAATAAAGTTAATAAAATATTAATAAATTTTAATTTTTTAAATGATTACAAAGTATATAATAAGCTAAATTAAGATAAAGTTTTCTTACTATTTTTTTAAAGAATTTTTTATAATTCTTTATTATATAAGATAAAAAAACATAAATATTTGTATAAATACTAAATTAATATTAATTTGTAATAAAAACAAGCAAAATAGAAATCAGTAGAAAGAAAACTTTATTTTTTATAACAAGGACTTTTATTAATAATACTATTTTGGTGAAAAACAATCAGGCTTTAATACAGTATATATTAAATATGACTAATCAATTTTTTAAGATTAATAATATTTTAATCAACAATAATAAAACAATTGTAATTTTCATCAACTAAAAAATTGTAAATGCTTTATTATATATTGGTAGTTAGCTAATTTTTATTGTCAAGTATAGAAAATCTTACAAATATTTAGAAATTTTTTTGTTAACAAAGAATATATCCAAGTTAAGTCTTGTTAAGATGTATTTGAATATCAGGTTTTTTTTGAATATAGTGTTTAAAAAAGTATTGTCAGATAAACAATTTTTTTATTTGGTTTTAGCAGTTTTATAGCTTATAATTAACTATCAAATACAGTTTAGCTTTATGTTTAAAAATGTGTTTTAGAAATTAAATATTATCATTAAAAAAAATTTAGATCTAAAACTATTTTGCTAAAAAACTTTTTTAATAAGATTTTGTATTATCTGTTTTTGTATAAATTAAAATTTTTTGAATAAATACAAGCAAAGAACAAAATAGCTTTAGTATTAGATTTTCTAATATAATAGAGATTCTTAACTATTTGTTTAAATACTGTTTTTTGGATTTATAAATTGCAAATTAGATGCCAAAAAACCTATTATAATTTCCAATTAAGTTAAAAGTTAGTCTTGTAAATAATTTTTTAGTAAGCATAATAAAAATATTTTTGGACATTAAAATTTCTTTGGTAAATGATCTGTTTAATATATTCTATTTTCTTAATTATTTTTCAATATTTAAAATAATAAAAAATTCTTATTACTATAATATAATTTAACTTCCAAAGCAATTAGATATTGCTTTCAATAATAAATTGTTAAACAAGCATAATTTGGTTGTGGATTGAAAAACTTTTTGTTGTTAGAAAAAATTGAGTCCAAGAGATCTAATGCTAATGTAGTTTGTTAAAGCTTTAGTTTATATAAACAATTTTTCTGTTAATTTTAATAAAAGCATTTTTAATCCTAATTGTTCAAATTTTTACAGCTTAAAAGAGTTTTTGAATGTTTAGAAACATTTACATAAATTATGAATAAAGATAATTAATATATACATTAATAGTTTATTAAAAAACTTAAATACTACAAAAATAGCAAATAAAATAGTGACTTATTTTTTTGATATTGAGATGAACATAAATATTAAAGTTTTTAGATTGTTGTTATTGATAATATTAAAGTTATAGGTTATTGTTTTGGCATTAAAATGTGTTTTTTCTTTTTATTTAGTAATTTTGTATACAAACAGCCAAACTGTTATAGATATATGTATTTTAGAGCTTAAGCTTTATGTATCTGATTTCTGAAGTAAGTACTAAGTAAAAAAACAGTATATGGCTAATTTAATTAGATTAAAAAATATTTTTGTAATGTGAATAAGAGTTAAAAGTCATTTAAAAAATGTTAATAATGTTTAAGTTAATATTTTTGTACATAATATAGTATAGTTCTGTATAAATATTTTTATTAATATTCATAAAAAATTTATTGTGGCAGATGGTTTGGTTATGTTAGACAATACTTATTGTTACCAATAAAATTTTAGCCATTAATTAGCATAAAATTACTTTTATAATTCCTATTATTAACTAGCATATATTATTATCATTCAAATTATCACTTATTATTTAATCAAAATTATTAAAAATTGCTATTAAATTAATAATCCAATTTGTACAATAAAAATTAGAATAATCAAATTACATAATACTCCAAACTATATAATATTCAAAAATTTGCCAAAATAATAAATAATTTACTAAAATAGTTAATAGTTTGTCAAAATAACTTGTAGTTTATCAAAATGTATTTTTAGTTCATTGAAATTATAGCAAAAAAGAACAATTCAAGTTTATAGATTAATATTATAACAAGTTGTATAAAAGAAGAACTTTTTTCTTTGAGAAAATATATCTTAGCTTAAAATCATTTTTTTTAAAACCAGTTCTTAGTACAAATTAAATAAAGAGAACTAAACACTTAAAAAACACAAATTTGTTAATTAAAAGTACACTTAAAATTTTTCAAATTCCAATTAACATTTTAAAATTGATTAATTACCAATTTTAGTAATTTATTAATGACTTTAGGCCTGAATAAAAAATGTTTCTCTTAATGAAATTCTATTTTTTTAATATTTATTTTTTTTATAATAATTATTAGAATAATCTACAGATAAGATTTCTGTAAAAAAGTTGACTTTTACAGCAAAATAACTACATATTTTAGTGAGTTTTCAGATAAGCAATTTTCAGAAAAGAGTTAATTTTTACTACAAAATAATTATATTAAATAACTAGTATAGAATTGGCTATTCTATTTATAAGCCTAACAATTTAAATTATAAAAGATAATTTGAAGATAAATTCAGTTATTAAAAATTTAACAACTTCTAAAAAATGTGAATTTATAGCAAACAAATATTAATAACATTTAAGAAAAGAGACCAAAAACTTTTAATAATATTGTTATTTTGTTTATGATGTTTATTAAATGGTTTATTATATCTACTGGAAAGTGAATCCAGATATAAAAATTTTATAAAACTTATTTATTTGGAATATTAATTGGTATTATATTGCTTTAGTTTGACATCCAAATTCACATATGTTTTTTAAATCTATTAGCAAGACTTTAGTAGTTTTTTATACATATTTAATAAAAACAGTCCATAAAATACTGTTAATTATAATAAGAAAAAAACTTTATAACAAAGATTATTTAAGAGTATTGTATTTGTTTTGTGGTAATATTAAGCTGCTAAATTATGTCTTTACTTGTTTAAAAAATGTTTTTGTATATTCTGAAAATTTGTTAAGTCATATTAAATTGTAAAAGTCTTTAGTAAAATTTTGTTTTTTATTATTATCTTTAATATTATACACTTTCTTTTTGGGAGTATTAAATATTTATATTTATAAGATCTTATGTAAAAAATTTGTTTTTAAGAACTGGATTAAGAAAACAGTATTAATATTGATAATAAAAAAAATAATATTAATAGTAATTGATTTTATCTGCTATCTGGCTAAGAAACATTATAGTAAGTTGTAAAATTTTAAATTAAAATACAGAGTTAATATGAAAAAATAGCTTAGTTGTTAATATAAAAGTGTTATCTAAATTACATAATAGTCTATTTAGTTTTCTATTAACAGAAGTAATTTGTTTGCTTAGTATTGTTAAGTTTTTTGCTATTAGTTTTGGATTGTGCAAAACTTGCTTGTTTTTTTTAGATTTAAATATTGGTTTAAAAGTTAATATAAAAATATAATACAGTATTAATTGATTTAAGTAACTAGTTATATATAATAAGTATATAAGTTATATTTAGTTTGTTTTTGTATACTAAATAATAATTGGATTGTATTTGTTAAATAAATAAATATTTTTTTATAAAAAAAAAAATAAGTTTTAAATTAAAAATAATAAATTTTAAAATTCTAAAAAAATATTATCTTTAAAAAATTTTAAAAAATTAAAATTGTTTTTTGTTTTTTTGATTATTTAAACAAAAAAAACAAGTTATTTGAAAAAAAATAGCTTAAATATTAATTATTTATTAAATATTTTGAAATTTTTTATAATAATAATAATAATTTTAAATTTATTCTTAATTAAATACTTAAAAAAAACTTTGTGCAAAAAAACTTTTATTTAAAGCTAAAAATATTTTTTTAATAATTTAAATTGTTTTGTGTTTTTATTATTTAAAAAAATGTATTTGATTGTTTTACTTTTAAAATAAAATGATATATTTTTAATGAAATTGTTTTAAAATACTTAAAATTTTTAGAATTAAAAAATTAATATATATTGTATTTGGCATTAAAAATTAATTAATTAAAAATTTATTAGTAAATTAATTTAAATAACTAATTATATTTAAAAAAATAATTCATGTTTATATTTAAATATATATTTGTTATAAATATTAATTAAATTAAATTATATTGAACCATTTTAAATAAAAATAAAAATAGAAATTAATTAATTATTATATTTATTAAAAAAAAATTTTAATATAATAATTGTAATTAATTATAACAATTATAAAAAATTGGTTTCGAAATTAATTAAACAAAAAATTTTAAATTATTAAAATTATGTTTATAAAATTATAAATAAAATAAATAAAATATTTTTAAATAATAAATATTTATTAATTTTACAATTATTTAAAACAAATTTTAACTTTTTTAATTTTTTTTGGCTTTAAAAAGTGTGATCTAATTATTACAATACAATTTTTATCAACTTTAAAATAAATATGGCTTATGTATATAATTAGCCATTTAAATTAATTAGAATTATACTATACACTAAAATTATATAATTAATTAAAAAATTAAATAATATTTAAATACAAATTAAAAATTAAAGTTAAATTTAAAACAAATCTCAATATTATAAGCAAAGCCAATTAAAAATTTTAAACAATAAAATTAATTTTTTAACTTTTGCAATAATATATTTACAATTAATAATTAAATTTTTTTTATATTCGATTTTTAATTTTTAATTTAGTAATTAAATACATTTTTTATAAACATTTACAAAATTTTAAACAAAATTAATAATTTACAACACAATACTATTGGCCAGATTAGACTTATTCAAAAAATTTAAAACCCAATTTCTGAAAACAATTTTTTTAACAATTAATAAATACAAAATTTTATTTTTTTAAATAGTATATAATATTTATATTACAAATAAATTAGCAAAACAAACATTATATAAAATAGTTTAAGTATTTAAAAACTTAATAAATATAATTTAATTATAAATTAATTCTGTATAATACTATTACTATATTAAATTAAAATTGTACTCAAATTATATATAGTTATTTAAAACTGATTAAAAACTATTCTATATTATAATAACAAATGTTTTACTTAATATTAACTTTAAAAATGTTTTGTCAAAATTTTATTTCATATTAAATATCATTTATTATAATTTTTACATTTATATTATAGTATTTATTTAGTATTTTATGTGTTGTCTTTTTTATACATATATTTATTTTACATTATTTTTTGGTATTATATTTAGTTTTTCTATACATATTTGTGGTTTTGCTTTTAATATTTATATCTTTTAATAATACATGTTTACAAAGTTTTTGACCAATTTTACAACTTTTAATTTTACTATGTTGCATTTTTTATTTTTTTAAATAATTAAAGATTTAATTTTTATTACTTATTTAATTTTTTTTATAATGTTTTAAAATAGCTTAATTTGAATTTAACTAAATTTTAAGTTTAAAAATTTATAAATCTTATAAAATATTTTTTTTTTTCTAAAACTAATTTTAAGAAAAACACCAAAAAAAATAAAATTATTTCTAATGTATTAAAGCAAATAATAAAAATTAACAATTTAATAAATTGTTATTTTATGTTTTTAACTTAAATTTTTATTTAATAATAATTGCAAAAAATGATATATATTAATCTTTGTTAATATTAAAATTTTTTATTTAAAAATAATTATTACAAAAAATAAGATTGTATTATTTAACATAAAAGAATCAATTTAATATATATTTTTGATAATTGCCAAAAAACAAAAAAACAACGATAATTTATATTGAATAATAATGATTGTATAGAATAATTTTTTAAAAAGCATTGTATATTTATGCTGATTATTTACAACATTTTCTTTCAAAAAATGTTGTTAGCAGTAATTTACCACAAAATTCAACAGATTTAATAATAGACAATAAATTGATATAATTATTAATAATTAAAATGAAAAATTTGCAGTAAAAATGGTGAAAGTGAGATCTGAGGAAAATCCTAGACTAAATGCCATTCATTGAACTGTAATTTGTTGAACGGAGGCCTCTTGGGCGCGTGGAAGCTATAAGACGTTACGATTAGCCTATAGGATTTTTACAACCACCAATATGAAGATCTTGGACAATACCTTGATTTCAACAACACCATGATTAAATCGCGCCTCGACTTTCGAAGTATCTACAACGGAAGGCAAAGGAATGGAGCGCTATTCACAAATAACATATCAAGACACTTAAAATACTGATGGAGAAATCGGCAAAAATACTTGAATAAAAAAATTACCCAAAATTTGCCGTATTGACGTTCATGAGTCAAAACACCACCATTTCGGTGTTCTTGGTCTTTCTTAGTTTCACCACTAATTTAAGCATTAATGCGTGAAGATGTACTTTGTTGAAATTTTTTGAATCACACAAGCATTTGACCCACCTGATCACAAGATAGTTTTCATAAAGATTGACTTTTTACATGGTATAAATCATCTTTAATTCACTCGACAATGTTATGGGTGTTGAGGATGGAAACAAAACTTACTTTTGATATCCTCTTTAGAAAGTCCAGGAAGGTCAACTAGATTGAAAAGAAAATATTAACCTTATATTTATGAAATTTCAGAACATAAATCCCTCTCAAATATGGTTTATCTCATACCGTGCACTAAAATAAGCTTTCCATCATCCTGAACTGATATGTTCAAGAGCTTTCAGATTGAATCAATGAATAAATATGAAATTTGGATGAACTTGCCATCAACTGCAGGAATGAAACCAGGCACTCTCTGATGCGCAGAACTTCCCATATCTAGAGCTTTATCACGATCACCCAGATCAATCTTCTTCACAAGATCGCCGAAGAGACCATTCATATCTTGGCGAATTCTTCGCAAATCCGGATCCCGAAATGGATCGAAAGGATTATATTCAACCAAAACAATTTCACGAGGATTATATAAAGGATTCAACAAAAGAAAGATAGCATGAGTGCTTATCAACACTAGAAGAAAGAAAAATGTGACTTTGATAAGAAGGTAGAGAAATTGTGGAGTGAAGATGTCTTGTAGGAGTTTCAAGACATTTGCCATTTTTAAAAAAATGTAAAATTTTAAATGTTTAATTATTAAAATAAAGAGATGAGAATAAAATAAGCGAATATATATTGTCGTTTAAGAAGCAATGATCTTTGTTTCCTACTTAGTGGAGAAGTGTAATATACTGATCCTGATTTCACTTTTGTCTAATAATTTAGTATAATCAAACTACAATGATGAAATATAATCAAAAAAACTCTGTCAGTATTACTCGCTTTTATTAGGGGTCAACCCTAACCGTCTAAAGGCAAAAGGCTGATCTATCAAAAATTCCCAAACGAAGTGTGTACATTAAAGGATTATTTATAGAAAAAACGTTCAAAGTGACACCATAACTTTTATGAAACCATTATTGATTGCTAATGATGTCGCAAAATTGTGGTTTCGTTGAAAGGATTTAATATATTCCAAATACAATATTATCCAAGTTATAAGTGCATTTTCGCTGACTCTGAAACATTTATGTTGAATGTAAACACCAATTTCAGTTACATCGGTTTTTTTATTGCAAAAGGGAATATTTTGCAAGTTAAATAAATGTTGGAATATGGTAAAACCTATTTAATATTTTATAAATTTCAAAATTAAGAAATCCAGAATCTTGATTCGATATAAATTTTATTACTTTGAACATTTACATGAATAATGAAAAAATTAAGTTGAAGTTCACTTAATTAATTTTTAAATATATTTTTTGTTATAATTAACATAAATTGTATATAGTGAATATAAGTATATATTATAATAATAATTATCGTGTTAACTTCTGTATTTATTAACAATTTTTTAAACATGAAGGCAAAATTTTATTGTAACATACATATATATAGTATGTACAATTGGTGTAAAAATTGAAGATTTTTGTATTTTTTTAGAAATTATTATTATTTATAAATGAGTTTACAAGAAAATTTAAATATTACAATATATTAAAGGCAAAAATTGGCTATTATTAAACTATTTTTTGAAAATTTTAATTGTAAAAATTGTTTCCTATTAAAAACCAAAAAATTTGATTTAATTAAAAATATAATAATTCAATTATTCCAAATATTGAATTGTTTATATTAAATAATAAAATGTGTATTTTAAAAATCAATTTAAAAATAATAAAATAATTTTGTCTGCTTTTATTTTAAAATGTTTTAACATAACTAATCTGAAGTATTGTGTTATATATTGTATTTTAATATTTAAAATGTCAAGTTTGAAATATTTTTATTTTTATAATAAAAAAACAAATTGTTGCATACAAAATAATTATTTTTAAAAATACCAAAACAAAACAGAGATAGCATAAAAAATAACAGCTATTATTTAAATTTTGTATAAAAAAAGGTTTCATTTTCAAAAAATGTATTCATTTATTCATTAATGAAAAACTTTTAGAACTTGATTTTAAATAAACAGGTAAAAATGTTATTAAACAAACCAAAAGAAATGGCTTTACAGACTGAAGCCAGCTAATCCAAATTTTGACACTTGTTTCCACCAGATACGACCTATGGAAAATTGTAAATTAGGGAAATTAATTTTAGTCTCTTATCAAAAAATACTTTTGGGATCCCAAGAGTTTACTATATTTTTCAAAACAGATAAGATTAAATGGAAATTTATCTCTTTTCATAACAACTTAATACTATTAGATTCGCGCAAATTATAATTATTCCAATATAATTTTATTGTCCAATGTAAATATACTATTTATCAAATCAATGTGACTAAACCAATTATGAGGCATGTTGAGCCAGTGTATTAAAAAGCCATTAAAACTTACAATTTCTTCAACAAGCCAATTGGAAAGAAATGATAGAAGTGTCAATAACTTCAATAAAATCATTAAAACTAAATAACTCTTTCCTACAGGATTTATTTACCTACCACTTTTTTAGATTAAAATTTCTGTTTCAATACCTTTATATTTTATAAAAAAAAGATCTATTTTTTTCGCAGCTATATTGTAGCCATTATTGATTTTAAATGGGTATTTTATAAATTTAAGGTAATAAATTTGGATCTTTTTTCTATTAAGTTGATTCTTATAGATATTATACGGGACATTATATTCATTATAAATAAGGGAAAAGATTTAAAATTTTTATATTTACCAAGATAATTAATTTTATTAAAATTTCAAAAAGACCAAAAATTTTATATTTTTCTTTCAAATAGCTAATTTGCAACATAAAACATAAATGTGGGGCATGATTTCGAAAACATACCAAACCTGCTATCTTGTTTACTCTGCAAACATTGAAAATACGCCGACCTTAATTTTTCAGCCCTTCAATGTCTGAAAGACTTAATTGTGTAGAATAGTAGTATTAATCTTGTGAATGAAGATGTTCTGCAAATGATAATTCCGACACTTTTTAGCCAAATGAGAAATTTCTTATCAAATGTCTAATTTAATTATTTTCAACTAGATCATTTATTATAATATGACTTCAATAATTTTAATATGTTTAAATTTCATTACTCGACTTTATGTGTTTTGATCTGGTATCAATTTAACCATAAGAAAAAATGATTTAAATGTAAATTTGCTTTCGAATTCAATTCTTATTTTATTAAACATAAAATAATTTGTTGTTTTTTAATCATATATTACGTATTCTTAAAATCAAGCTGGTAATTATTTATTTTGTTCACACCCTTAAGCTTATTTATATTATAATATTTGAATTTAATATTTACTTATCAATTATCAAACACTAAAATATTAGAATAGAAAATTTAAAATGAATAATTAAAAATCTGTAATAAAAATAAAACTATGTAACTTATTTATCATTTTAATATAAAAACTACATAATTAAATTATTTTAACTTTCAAAATTTTTTAAACAATTTTGTTTAAATGTTCAAGTTCATTTCAAAATGCTGAATTTTAAAAATGTAAATTATAAAAAGTTTTTTTACAAAGAATTTATTTATTATAAATTAGGTCAACTAATATCCCATCACTTGTCGATCAATAAATTGGGTACATGTATAAAGTTCGGCGCTGCTTTGCATATTTGAAAAGTAATTTTCATTAAAATGTACTATCAATATTACTCCCTTAAATTAGGGAATTTGTTAAATGATCAAAATTTCTCTGATGTTAGGATTGTAACATCGGGACTTTTCATGCTCATTCGCAAATTTTAGCAGCAAGATCACCATATTTTTGCTGCTACACTCTCTAGTAATTGGATTAAAAGGAAAAACAACATTATTATCTTCGTCAAACCTAATATTTCACCAAAAAATTTTGAGATAACACTTAGGTAAGGGTTGTCATTTGCTTGCAAGTATTTTGGCCAACATAAATCATACATTTTATTTTCTTAGAAAGCTATATTTATAATGACGAAATTTCTCTTCATTATCTACCATTTTAGGATTGCTTCTTATCGCTGACGAGTTTATTCTAGAAAATGTTATTGATCACCTTTAAGACTATTTGATTGAGCACAATACAAAAGAGTTGGAAGAAAACTTCGCCACTTTGCATGAAATTTCATTCATGCATGACTCTTTCAAAAAGTTACAAAATTTCTGCACCGAAATAACTGCAAACAATCCAACTATTGTCTTCAACTCCCAATATTTCACCTCCCTCAGTGAAAATGCTCTTACCTCAATTGTAACCCGGGATGATCTAAATATAGAAGAATCTGAAATATGGGAAAAGATTGCGGAATGGGGAGTTGCTAAATTGGATAAAAATATTCAGATGGAAAAAGTTCTTCACTGGACAGATGAAAATTTTAACGCCTTTAAAGAATCCATTGAAAGACTTCTACCTTTAATCCGGTTCTTGAACATATCTTCAGTTGATTTTTATCACAAAGCAAAATCATTTGCGAGAACCTTACCCGGAACTTTATGTGAAGATCTTTTACGTCATTATCTGGTACCGGGTAGTCTATAGACGCTCAGCCAATACGATTGAATATTGATTCAAAGCTTGGATTCAAGGTAAAAACGAAAATACTCGTTTTGAAGACCAACCTCGAAACGATTATAATTTGATATTTCGAGGCAGTCGAGACGGGTTCACCCCAAAAGATTTTCATCGGTTATGTGATAAGAAAGGCGCAACAGTTACCATAATCAAAGTGAAAGAAACTGGTCAACTGATTGGCGGATACAACCTAGAACCTTGGCACTCTCAGAATCAGCAACTAGATGGAAAAAGAAGTTTTATTTTTCTCTTGGAGATCGCAAAGCTAAAAGATGCTAAACTCAGCAAATTGGTCAGCGGATATGGACCTTTTGGTGTTTCACATTTTGGACCCTATTTCGGCGATGGCAGCATTAGATTGATTAGCAATGATTTAAAAATAGTCCAGGATGCTTTTGTCGAAAGGAAGGTTTTTATGAGCATGCTTTAATACCTGGGTCAGAAAATCAAAAGGTGGAATTTTTTGTCGAGGAGTTTTTCAAATCATAAAAAGATAATTTAATTCAATCCACTAAGTTATAGATTTTCAAACAAAATATTTTTTCTAAAAAATAATTTTAAAAAATTATACTAACCAATAAATCATTTTTTTATAAATAATATATACTAATTTTTTATTCACCACACATGATCAGCCACCCGAGCCGATCAGAGTCAACTAGAAAGACTCGTAGATCATTGACTACTTTAAAAAACCTAAACTCATGGCTATACTTTTCACAAAACCAGAACTATCCACAAACATGTTATTTAGCAAAAAAGCCAAAATCTTGACGTCAAAAACAACAAAATCAGCATTGGACAACAAACTTCTCTTTTATATTCTATACACTGTTTAAAATTTAACAACCACATTAATTTTTTGTGAGTTTTAATCAAATTACTAACAAAATTAACAATGTTCACAGTGATAGCATCAATCTGTTTAAAAACATCCAAAGAATTTAAAAGCCAATTCTCAAAAACAAAACTTTCAACAATAGTCATTTATATAATTTCAATATTCTATATATTAAAGAAGATTTGTATAATCACAAAAAATATCAATCTTGTTTCAGCTTTTGCTGTTCAAATTTTTACACACTCTTTAAAAACTATTTTTCTAATAGTATTGGTCTTGGAGCAAAAAATAAATAATTTGAAGTTTTTATATTTTTATATTTTAAATAAAACAAATTCAAATATTTAGAATTATATAATTTTTTTATATAGTAATAAATAGTTTTTTATACAAAATTTTTATTACTATATGTAAAAACAAACAGTTTTACAACTTAATAAGTTAGACTTAAAAATATTATTAAGATATCAAACTAAAACTATTTTAATTTAATTAATTTTTTGGTTAAATAAACATTAATATATTTATTTATACTTCTAATTTTTTAATAAGTACAATTTAAAAAGTTACAAAGTTTTTTAACTAAATAATGTAGTTTATTAAATACAATACTATTTTTTATTATAATATAATATTTTTTTATGCTAATAAATAACAAATATTTAAAATTTTAAATTAAATTAGTCAACATATTAACAATATTATTATTTGAATTGTTAAAGTGTTTTCTAATCTTAATTTAATTAACAATAAATTTTTTTTACAAATTAAATTAATAATCTAATATTTTTTAATCTACTATTTATTCTTAAAACAAAATAAAAAAAGCCCAATTTAAATTTGTAAGCTTTTAAAACAGCTTAATTATCAAACATAATTATAAAATATTGAGATTTTAAAACATATTTAAAAACCAAAGTAATAGTTTATAACTTTATTAAAATAAAAAACATTATATATTTATATTTATATTTAAAAACAAATTTGTAAAAAATATTAAAAAAGCCAAAGTTTTTAACTAATTTTTTAATATAAATTAATAACATAAAAAAATTCAAATTTTTTAAAATACATATTATAAAAATATATTTTGAAAAATTTTAAATATTACTTTTTAATAAACCAATAAGTATTGTATTAAAAAAAAATAAAACACTTTTTAATATATTAAAATATATTATTATTGCATTAAATTAACTTAACACAATTTTTTTTTTCTAATATTTAAATATGACTTAATAAAAATTATTATTCAAAACAATAAAAAAACTTTTATTTAATGCTTTAATAATTAAGTTATTAATATTAAAAACTTAAACAAAATTCTTTTAAACCAAAGTTTTAAGATAAAATCTAATAATAAAAACAAAAAACAACTTTTTATACAATATTTAATAAAAAACAAACATCTAAAAATGATTTTAATTTTGTATACATGTTTTATAATATTATTATTAACAATTATAATTATTTTTAATTTTAATAATAATTAAAATTAAATTATTTGTTTTCTTATGTTATCTTACTATAATATTTTATTTTTTAAATCAAGTTGTTTATAAAAATTAAACAAAAATAAAACCAATTTAGCATTTAATAAATCTTATTTTTGAATTTTACTCTCAAAACAATTATTTTAAATCAAAGTTAATATTAATTAATATTTTATTTTTTAAAAATTTTAATTTTATTTCTATATTTTTATTAAAAATCAAAATCAGAACAAAAACCAACACTAAAAATAAAGTCTTAATAAGACATATACTTATAAAAAGTAAAAAAAATTTAATTAAAATATTAATTTGGTTAATCAATAACTTAAAAGGAATTTTAAGTCTGTTTATTCTCAAAACCAAATTATTTGAAACCAGAAAAAAAGATTGAATTTAAAAAATACAAACAAAAAACAAATTCATTTTTAATTAAATATTTATTTATTATCTAAGCTTAAGATTTATTGTTAAAGTTGTAAAACCACCAATAAAAACAGATTTTATAATATATATATAAATAAAATATTATTTAATATTATTTAAAAACTGTTTTCTAGATCGTAAAAAAGTATAATAATAGAATTGTATTTCAAAACAACGTATTTAAAATAATTATAGATTGTAAATTTAAAGAGATTAAATTTAATTACATGAAAATAGTCTTTAAATTTTTTTAAAATTAACATATAATTTATATATTTATGTTTATTAATAAAATATATAATAAAAAATAATATATATTCTTTTTAACTTATAATTTTTTATTCATATTAATTTTTGCTATATACATAATCTTTTTTTTAATAAAAATAAACCAAATTAAAACAACATTATCAGTTTGGCTTAATTTAATAAATTTTATTACAGTCTTTTGCCAAAGATTAATTAATTAGAATTGATTAACTTAATTTCATTATATTTAAAAAATACAGTTATAATAGTATTTTTTAATAATTACTTTTTAATTCAAATAAATATTTGTATATTTAAAATCAATATCTAAAATAAAATTTTTTTAATAGAAAACACAAATTTTTTCTTAAGCAAAAGAAAAAAAGTTAACAAAAAAGCAATTTTTAATAATAAAAAAAATTATTTTATTTTTATCATTATTAAATACATTATAATTTGACATAATAAAAAGTTTTATTATTATATTTTTAATAAAATTTGTCTTAAATATTATCACTATTGAACTGTTTTAATAATATTACTTTTTATTATTATTATTAGTTCCAGCTGTCTTTTTTTATTTTTATTATTGTGTTTTGTTTTCAATTTTTTTTTTTAAAGAATTATTAGTATTATCAAAAGTTCAAACATTTTTTTTGGTGCCAATTTTTTGCTGTTGTCAAAATTAAAACTTTTTCAGTCTTGTTTTTGGTTATATCTTTAATAAAGCTATTTAATGCAGCCAGTTTCTAAATAAAAAAATTTTCTGATTCAATAATGTATGAATATAAAATAAAAAAATTCTTTCAAAAAAAAAATTTTTCTTTTTTTGGATATTTCAGATAAATGAGAGAAAGAGTTTTTTATTTTTTTTATTTATTAATATATATATATATATTATTCAAGTTTATATTTTAAATTTTTAAGTAATATTTACATGGTGAAAATTTGCGAATAAACTCTTATGATCTGAAATTTAGTTGTAAAAATGACTTGGGAAGTCCGAAAAAGAAAAGATATACAATATCTAAGATTGTCAACTTTATTATTAGTCTATGAATGTGCCTTTAATCATTCTATCTGATACCATATAGGGAAGCTTGCTTTTGAATAAGTTCCATTGGTTCACAAAGATCCTTCTACTACTGCGGCCCTATTTTTTCTGAATGAGTTTAAATCTAAATTTAAAATTATCAAGTAGCAAAGATTGATGTATTTAGGTATGGTGATATAGACAAAACTTTTAGAACAGACCTTCTACATTTTATAACTAAAAATACTTAAAACTTTGCAAGATTTATAAAGCCTCAAATTTATTCCCTCTCATCAGTTGGTGGTACAATGAATTTCTCGACTGAATTTGTAGTGATATTTTCTTGGTCAGCAGTAATATTTGGTTTGGATAAATTATTGATCCTAAATCCTTCGTTTACGAAAAATAGGATCAAGTTTGCGGTTCTATGTTTTCAATTATAGAGGGAAAATTTTTATTAGGGTTATTTTATTTTGCTTTCATTAAAAGGATGTGGAGAGAAAGAGAGGGAAAAGTCTGGAAAGCAAGGAGAAAAGTGCATACCCACTGATGTTACTCGAAACGGCGAATAAAATGTGAATTAAAAAATGTTCGTTTCTCTAATTATGGGTTACAAAGAGAAATCATTAGCTATTGTTACTGAACAATTATTAGTAACAAAGATTCAAAAATACTAATAACATCATAATGAGTAATTAGGATTAATCCCACCAATTTCTCTGAGATAATTACTGAATGTGAAAATAAAATTGATATTATTATCTTGAATTAATATACTTATAACTGGGAGAGGCACATTATATTTTAACTTTTATACCCAAAACTAAATTAACAAAGAAAACAACAGTTTTTTTTAACAGATGTAAAAAAACCAAAATATTTTACAAAACTATTTATATATATTGTAAACTCAAAACAATTCAACTTACATAAACTAAATACAATAAAACCAAACTAAATTAAATTTTAAAAAATTTTTTATTAAAATAAGCAACAATATTCTTAAACTAATATAGTATTAAATTTTTTAGATTTAAATTTTTCTAATAATAAAAAGTAGTTTAAATAAATAAATATTTTTTTGTTTAATAATTAACTTACAAACATAATTTCAAATCTTTTAAAAGATTTAATTATTTTAAAATAAGACTTTTTATTAGCAATAATAAACAGCAACATGTTATTATAAAAATAAAAAACATTTAGATAAATATCAACAAAAAAAAATCACAAACCAAAATAATATTTATTATGTCAATTAGAAAATTGTTTACAAAGTTCTCAAAAAGTCTTATAAGATAATATAATAAATATATATAGTCTTTATTTGCAAACCTATTTTGTAATAATTAAAATATAACTAATGCTTTGAATTTTATAACAAATAAAAATTTGCTATAATTTAAATATTTTGTTAAAATTAATTAAAAATTTAAATTTTTTTTATAATAATTAAGATAAATACAATTTATTAAACAAATTAAAAATTAATTTTTATAATAAAATTTAATAAATTTAAATAAACAAAATTTGAATTTTAAACCTAAAAAAATACTTATTAAAAATTTATATATATATATATCAATTAAAATACTTAATATTTAATTCCGTAAAATGTATAATTATAAACAATTACAATTATTTAAATTTTCAAAAAGATTAAAAAATTAAAATTAGAAATTTAATTATTGCAAAATATAATAATTATTCAAAAAAATTATTTCTAAATATTATAATTATTAAAGTTTTAAAAAACATTAAAAATGTTTTTTAAAAAAGTAAAAAATTATTCAATCGATAATAACTTGATTTTTAACTTTGTTAATTAAATTATAAGCAAAAATTACTTACTTTTAAATCTCTTTTATACGACTTCTATAAAATCCATACAAGCTCATAAATTTATTTATCAACATCTTCAATTATGAGTTGCTATTTTTCAATTTCTTTAGTTCAGAGTTTCAAACTATTTCAGTCAATAAACACACAGAATACTTTATGCGGTTCAAAAGTAAAGTATATTCTCTGGGTTTTGCCAATGCCTGTTTTCTAAGTTTACAACATCCTCTCTTGAAATAATGCAAGGTGCTGTCGAAATTTCTCATATTAATCATTCGAGACTTCTAAAGCTTTTTATCGTCTTCGAAAATTGGTCCAGTTCGAATTCTCGAACACTCATAAATTCTATTGATAAATTTTGATATTCTAAATAGCTCATTATAAAAATAATAATCAGAATCCCCGCTACCATTACTAATAAAGATCTGACACAAAACCAATCCAATAGATTAATCAACGAACCATGAAGATATGGTAGATATCGACGACGATCTTGTTTAGGCTCACGTATAAGACATTAAACAGCTGGGACAAAGGTTAATCTCTCTTCGTTACTAACAGGACAAAAGAATGAGTTTCAGAAGTTCAAAGATCCTAACGAAATTTTCGATTTTGGTAAAATTTTCGAATAAGTTGGAGAACCGGGGTATCGATCCCCGTGCCTCTCGCATGCGAAGCGAGCGCTCTACCATTTGAGCTAGTTCCCCGTTTAGAACTCAGGATTTCACCTCTTTTTCAATTATTTTAATTTTAAATAACTGGATAACATGAAATTTTAAAGTTTATTTGACATCACAAAGATGTTCTGATAATGCGATTGGGGTTTTGAAGAAAAATCACAGATTTCCGAATTTAAAGGTTGTCCTCAGAAATCAAGTCGTTGAGTGGAGAAGTATTCTTTTTTGC
Source organism: Geosiphon pyriformis (assembly GCA_016748015.1). Lineage (NCBI taxonomy): Eukaryota > Fungi > Glomeromycota > Glomeromycetes > Archaeosporales > Geosiphonaceae > Geosiphon > Geosiphon pyriformis. The sequence goes on along the minus strand of JAAOMT010000690.1, from coordinate 395,739 downwards.
TCCAAAGTCAATAAGAAAACTTGATATTTTTAACCCAAATTATATTAATCCAAAAAGTTTGTGCTGGAAGTTTGAGAATGGTTCTTGGCGAAATAATTGATTTCCTAAAAGTTAAGGAATTTAAAATTATATAAATGAACTTTTGCTTCCCTAACCTTTGTCAAATTCCAAAAGGTCATCATGTTAATAATGGTCCTCGACAATCTTTGAACATAGATATCAAATAACTAGTTTGATTTCAATTCCAAAAATGATCTAGATACCTGCAAAATGAACTTAAGTTATTATGTCGCTAATTTAAATGTTTCCTGCTTTTCATGGCATCGTAAAAAAATATACTTACATAATACAGCTGATTTGAAAAAAGTTTCTTTTGAGAACTAATATAATTTTTCAGTACAAGGCTTTGAGTATCTTTATTTTTTCGACAACTTTATTTAATTATAACATTTAAATTTCAACTTTAATTTCGATTAAAGTCAAGGATGATTATTGAAATTCCAAAAGAGATTCTTCGCCTTTAAAATATTGATAAGTTTGTGTTCTGTATCAAAAACTTGCTTATTGAATCATATTTTAAGGGTTTCTTTAAATGGATATGATGAGTTTAGTTTCTTTAAAGTTCACTTTAGAAAGTGATATTGAAAAAAATGTATATTAAATACAAATTTTTGCATAAGTCTTGATGGAAATGATTTAAGAAAATAATTAATTTTTTAAAAAAATGATTCACTCACACCAGACTCTTACTCTTGAAATTTATTAAATGTTTTGAGCCCTTGAAACTTGGCAAAACAACTAAATCATTCGAAGGTTATTTTTTCCCCAGGTTAAATAAAAAATTAGTGATGCAATAAAAATTTAAATATTTTTTTTTAAAAGAAAAAACTTTGTTTCACTTACTTATTGGCCAAAATTTTTAAATTAAAGAAAATTAGCTTCGAGAACTGTAGTGATAGGAGGTTATACAATTACTTAGCGATCATTTCAAATAATATACAGTGATACCTCCAATATGCACACGATAGCCTGGGACATAGAGCTAAGTGCATACCCTCTATATTCCGCAAATGCATGCATGATAATGACCAATCAGAAGTTTCTGATTGTTTATTAGGTAATGATAACTAATGTTAGTTCTAGTTGATTGGCTTGGTAGCTAGTCACGTTATTTGTAAAACAATATCTATTTCATTATTGGCTATTCAAGTGAATAAATATGTTTGGTTGCACTTATGGAATTTAAAAAAAATGACTTCATTTATAAGGGTGAATAACATGAGTTTTATACCTATTGGAAAATTTTCATTTCAAAGGTAACATTGTGACTTGGAGATTAAGCAGAATATCACTAATCTCTGATATTTTTTGATTACATAAAATCTCAAGTACATGTGTGTCGTAAATGCTGTCATTATTTTTGGCCACTTTCTATGTTATATGAAACTTTTGGCGTACCAAGATTAATGTAAATTGAACTGAATTTTCAATACAATCTGACTGCCATATAGTATAAAGATGGAATCCGTTACGGCAACCATGCTAATGGCAGTGATATCAATAGTTAGTGTTAAAGGGAACGCTTGCTTGTTTGCTTCAAATAAATTTTATCTTTGCTATAACAACAGCAATTAGTTTAATAAGGAAAAACATTTATAAGCAACTAAATTGAGTAAATTTTTAAACCAACCTATTTAAAAGACCTACCAAATCTATAGCTCGAGAAAAAAACAACCCAACTCAATTCATAGGCTATTCGCTGCAAAAACTTTACCCCATTTTTGCAATGGCCTTTTCAAAGTTTCAGTTGTCTCGGTCACAAAATTTTCAATCATCTTACCCTTTTAAATTTGCCATTCTTTCAGTTCCAACCATTTTAATTTTATGCCTATTTATTATTCCTTTAGTCTCTGCAATAAATTTACCTAAATTTCAATCATCAATCACAATTGACCCCCAAGCAATAGAATCCTTCCCATTAATATATTCTCAAACTGGCCATGAAAATATGGTTTCAAGCCGAGAAATTCAGAACGAAATTGAAAATCATCCAACAATAGAAGATATGGATCCTTTTTTACCATTTCAAACACGACTTGTTACCGGCTTAGGGATTACAATGGCATCAATCTCGTGGTTTGGCTGTTTGTTTGTCTTAAAAACAGTTTTCAAATTGTGGATTTTTAATGAAAAAAAACCATTGTCAATGTCATTGACTGTGCCTACATTTTTGGCTTTGAATAGTCGGTATTAGTTGGAGGAATTTTTAGTCAGATTTATGAGTTTTTACTTACCGCTTTTTGAAACTTTAGGCTTTTTCCTACATATTCAATCTATTATTAGTTTGGTAAGTTCTTTTTGGCCTAAATTTGATGGGTTTAAAGCAAGGCGTCTTTAAGTTCTGTCTTACCTATGTAAAAATTTTCTGAAATTAATAGGGATACCCATTTATTCACCTTCGTCTCTGGAGACCGGATATTTGTTCCAGTTTAGCTAGTTTGTTTTATACGTTTTTTGGAATGGATTTCGCGTTATCTATTACAGTTGCTACCATCGTGTATCTAAGAGGTGTATAAATAATATTAGTAATTACATATGACTGATTGATTTTCAGTTTTCAATCTCAACTTTTTTATCTTGCCTTTTCTATTTTATAGTACATTGGAAAAAACACATATCTCTCGGCGTATACAATTGGAAATTGCTCACCGCTCAGCTACTGTTATTTGTAATCGCAAAAATTTTTTGAATCGAAACAGAATAATACTGTTGGGAATGGAACATATTGGTAAATTTTCTTAGGTTTCTCATTTATACAAGATAAAATTTAACTTTGCCCTAATTAATTCCCAGGTGCTATGCCGGATTCGATAAATAGAATACTTCACTTGTCACCCCGATTAATTGTTTTATTGTCGGTACACATTTAATGGCAATCTGTTGGATCGCGTTCTGTTATAACCGCACTTTACATTACACATTATTAGTTAAAAGAGATCAAAATTTTCAAAAAGATGAACGATCAATAGATAGGAGAGATCGAGTATCCCAAGTTCGACGAATTATAAATCAGAAAATTTTTACCTATTGTTTTTTATATGTGTATCAATTGGTGAGTCCAAGTCAAATTATTTAATTAGAAGGAAGAATTTTATTTCTTACCTATAAGAAATCTTGAGTTGAATTCTAACGAGTTTTTTCTGAATAGATATCTGCAATGATGTTCATTCTAATGAGCCGAATAAAGGAGGTTTTTCTATCTTTTTCTTAATGTTGTTAATGCCGTTTTGCTGTTAATTTTGCTGTTTTGTGGAAGTCAGTGAACTTCCAATAAGCTAATTTTTCTTCCAAAGTATCTCTCTATACTTTAGACTATGTATGCTGTTGGGCTTATGTTGGAATGGCCAATTCCATACCAATTACTGGTATAGTTACTTTGTGGTAAAAGTCAATTTTTTTATAGAAAAATCTCGTTTGTAAGCTTTTCAAAATGTGTATAGTTACTTTGCTATAAAAGTTAACTTTTTTACAAGAAAATTTTGTCTGTAAGCTTTTCAAAAATGTATGTAGTTACTTTGCTGTAAAAGTCAACTCTTCTACAGAAAATCTCGACTGTAGGCTACCCAATGATATAAAAGAATTTAAAAGAAAATAAAAAGAATAAACTAAAAAAAGAAATAAGAAATATGTCAAGAAAGTCATTTCGGATCCAGATCTGGAAGTTACTAATGGTTACTGAAATTGGTAACTAATCAATTTCAACTATTAGTAGAGAATGGTTAATTTTAAACAGTAATAGTTAAGGATTTTCATGCTTTTGTTTTTGAAATAAGTTTTATTGCAATTTATAAGGAAGATACTATTTTGATTCATTCTGAGTAAGATAAGATGATTTGATACATTTTCTCGAAAAGAGAAGTTTTTCTTTTATATAACTTGTTGTACTATTATATAAGCTAGCACTCTTTTTTTTCTTAATATTTTGGCAAACTAAAAACATATTTTGTCGAACTATAAGTTATTTTTGTAAACTATAAATTATTTTAGTGAACTGTTGAATATTTCATCAAATTACTAAATATTTTGGCAAATTCTAAATGTTGTATAGTTTGGCATATTGCATAATCTAATCATCACAATTTGGTTACATTTTTGTTTTGTATAAATCAGGTTATTAATTGACTAATAATTTGGATAATTTGATAAAGTAATAAGTAATAAATTGAAATGATAATATATGCTACTTAATAATATAAGTTATAAGGATAATTTTATGCTAAATAATATTTCAAATTTCGGTTGGTAATAATGGGTTACAAATAATTACATTTAGTAATAAAAAATAAGAAATTAATTATTAATTATTTTTTTGTTTAGCTTTATTGATTAAACAAAGATAAATAAAGATTTTTTTTCAGCTATATATATATTATTCAAAAATAAAAAGTAACAAAAAGTGATTAACCAATATTAAACTATATAAAAATACTCTTATTATAATTAATGAATTAAAATATCATATAAATCATATTTATTTCAAATTAATTATAATTAGGTTTGAGCTAAAAGATAAAAAGGCAAGATATAAGTGTAGATTACCTAAATTTAAGTCTAATATTAAGTTAAATAAACATTTTAAATTAAAGTATAGAGAAAAAAGTAATAATTATAATAATAATAATAGCAATACCTCGGATTTAAATTGTTTTAATTCCAATTTATCTGGTTTTAATACTTTACTTATTAAAAAAGATACACAAGTCTAAAAAAAGCAAAATAAAAACAGGATATATTATTGTATAAAGATACATAAAGAATTTTTATAATAAAATTAGTGTTTTTAATACATAAAACAAATTAGATCACATTATAATAGAGTAATATTATGTGTAGATTTAGCATATAGAAATTTATAAAACATTTATAATTGCAAAATTTTACAATTTTAAATAATAATAATTATTTTTTATTTTGTATAAATATGTTTAAAACAAAAAATATACTTTTATAAGAAAAAAAAGTGCGAAAAGTTACATTAATAATTAATATATGTATATATATATATAATATTAATTAATTAGCACCAATTATAAAACACATTACATAAAATAGCTCAATATTATATAATAAGTGTTTAAAAAAGAAATAAATGTTTTATTATATACTAAAATACATAATTACAAAGTTTTAGTAATAATAACAAAACTGACACATTTTTCTAACTAACTGATTTTTTATATTTAATTCACAATTTGTTAGATATTAAATCTTTGGTTTTTAATTTTCATTAGGCATATGTTTTTGTTTTTTTTATTTGTTTTATGAATAAAATCTATATACTGTCTAGTACAATATATTATATAAATAATCTAAATTAGGTGTGAATTATGTTTTTTTACATGTAACCAGCTATTTAAACCAATCAAAACAACACTAAACATCTATAAAAATAGAGACCATGTCTCCAATATCTGAAAAAAATAAGCAAAACTTATGCAGTCTAAAACTAATTCCAAATGTCTCAACAATACCAAATAATTTAACCACACTAGCAAAAAATACTGAAAACAGCCCAAAAACTAAAATCAAGACTAAATTATCATGTGGTATTAGTTTATTTTTTTCTATAAAGACATAATGTTTAGCACAAATCATCTAAACTTTATTTCTAAAAGCAAATCAAAAATTATGCACAAAGTTTACAATCTTTTGACTTGTAATTTTGGAGCACTCAAAGACAAGAACAGTTTTATAAAACCAATCATTAAAGACAAAGTCTTTGGAAAAAACTGTACATACTGTGATATTCAAAGCACAGAAGAATATCAACTAAAATACACATAAAAAGAAACAAAAAAGACTAAAAAGCACCCTTTAAGCATCCACATAGGTGTTTAATAATTAACAGCAAACAGAATTGTCAATTACACAAGAAAAAACATGATTCAAGACCTTAATATTATCACAATAAAAACATAATACACTGAAATAATACTTGTTATACAAACACTTCTAAATAGTTACAAACAACTAGTAGTGTAAAATCTTTATAAAATATGTGTGAATATTAACAATAAATCTACTAGTAAAGCCAACAGTTATGTGCAAGTCGAGATGTCATATTATAAATGTATTAAGCCAATTAATATCTAAAAGCAAATTATTTGTTAGAACTCTAAAATTAAAACCAACTTCCCAATATACTCAATCAACAGACCAAAAGACTCCACAAATAAAATGTTTAAAATTACCAAAAATAATACTACTTTCAATTTTAACATAAAATTCTTTTACTTAAAAAAAAAGGTACCAGTTAGAGTGAGATATAGCATCAATAAAAGCATTAGCATGTATATTATCCAAAACATTCAAATGATTTTTTATTTTGTGTCAGCTAATATCTAAATTTCTGCCATAAATAATATCTATGATGTGTCAATGTTTAATCCAAAATTGGTTATAAAAATCCAAACACACTAAACTCAATTCCAATTTGCACACATTCAAGACAGTTTGACTGTTTGTAAATAGGTAAACCAAGCAATAAGAAGGAACACACTCAAGAGCCAATACAATAGCTTACAACTCTGCCAAAGTAGAAAACATCAAACCAAATACCCCAACACCTAAATCCAAATTTATGTTCTCAAAAAAAACCACAGCACTAGTCCTCATATTAGTATTTTCCAAGTTCTTTAGAGATCCATTCAGCATATGTTAAATCTATAATAAATAAAATATTAATATTTGTAAAAGTTTAATTTAGTTATTTAAATCTCATGTATTATTGAAATTTTGAGATTTTCTTTCTAGAAATAGTTGTTATTGTATAAAAAATTATTCAAAATATAAAAATAATAGTAATTTACAGCTTTGGTGGCTTTTTTTACAATACTATTGTTAAGTATTTCTAAGTAAATCAAAGTTTAGCTCTTGACATTTATAATATATTTTAAATCTATGATATTATAAAAATGTACTATTTTATTAATGTACAAAAATTTTTATATGCAGATATTATCAATTTAATTTTTTTATTTCAAAAAATTTAAGTGGTAATATTTAACATATCCTGTTGTTAGTTGTTTTAAAAATCTATTAGTTGCAATTTTATCTATCTTAAACAAAAGTAATAGTGTATATTTTTTATTTTTTATTTTTAATTACCAATCAAAATCGATTCACAAACTCTTATTCTTTTTTTTACAACTATAAAATAAAATGTTTTTATTTTTGTTATTGAAATCATTTTAGTAAAAAAAAATTGAATAAAAAAAACAAATTTAGATCCTAGAAGGATTCATGACACTAATTTCATTCTTATGAAAAATATGGTTCAAATTTTGATTTTTGGCTTAATTGAGAATAGACTATTTCAAAATTGCAGCAAAAGAAAAATGGTTAAAAAGCAATATTTTCTAATCACAGATGAGTCTGACCGGTTTTTTTTGTTAATTATTCAAGTAAAATTGTATATAAAAGTAATTCCAATGCCAAATACACATAATATTTAAAATAATTTTCATCAAAAATATTTTCCTTTTGATTAGACTTTTGAATAAATAGGATCTGTTACTTATTAATCAGAAATTAGTGAACAAAATTGCATAATTTGAAAGTTAATGAATAGGAATCTTAGAACCAAAATATTTTTGTTTAATTCAATCCTTTCAGTTTTAACGCTTACAATTCACAAAAGGGTGTTTGTAATTTTATACTTTCAAAAAGACCTATAGTAAAAACTTTAATTAATTTTTTAATTCATATCATTGTTCCGTTATCATCTAATCAAATTTTTTTTGTTATTCTATGGTGGCTGGCTAAAGATAATAGAAAATCACGAGTTTATCAAGGTATTACAAAATTCCAGTTATGGATAGTCATCTTCTATTTATCGAATTATGGACAATATTTGTAATTGATCCTATTGGAAACCATCCCTGAAAATACAACATGTTTCTTTGGGACTCCATTGGCAACACAAAATCAACAGAACCTTTCTGGTTCAAAGTTATAAGAGCTTTATGTGCCGCAACGTTTTCTCTGGGGTTTGTTAGCTTCGCATGGGCTGTTCTGTCTGGTTTTGGGGAATCATTATATATTCCAAATGTTGTGAATAGTGAGACTTTTGGTCCGGTGAACTATCCAGGTATGTTTGATTTTTGAATGCTTGACCAACACTCAAACTTGGCGAAAATCTTGACACAAGATTTATTCAAATTTATACCCAGGTTTCAAAATATGTCGAAAACAAATAATAAATGACCAAATTCAACAAAGTTCTACAGAATTCAATATCACTTGCACAAAATACGAATTTGATACACTTGGTAATGAGGCAAATGATAAAACCTGCTCATCACAATATTTTGAACGTAAAAATTCATGTTGGAAATTCATTCCACCATTTAATGACACATTGCTCAATAAACCAAATATGACCAGTCCAATGATGACTCCAAAGGATTACATTGTCTTTTCCATTTCTTCATTTCAAAATTCCTCGAATTCTACCTCAAAAGATCAGGATTCCACGAGCTCAACTGATAATTTCTACGAACTGATACTAGACTCCTTTTATATCGATAGGGAAAACATTTTTGTAATGCATAACATTTCACAGCCATTTGAGATTTTTACATCACCATTTGATATTCAGCATAATTTATTAAAATTTTTGCCTGGTGAATGGGTGGATTTGGAATATTCGGCGATTATTCATAAAACTTATTACAGTTCACATTTACAAGGACAACTGGGGGTTAGGGCTGACAAAACTTGGCTGGAACTTTTGACGGATGAGAGAAGAATGCCATACTCAGATCGAAGCAAAGTGATTTTATTTTTGCGGCCAAAAACTCATTATGTGAGATATCAGGTTGAAAAGTATGAAGGTGATGGTGAGTCAAAGGTTTAAGATTATGGGAATGAATCATTTCAGAGTCATTGTAAAATTTTGGACAAAAATTTTTATATTCTTTACTTTTTTAGTCCTGAGCTCGATTTCAACCCTTGGAGGCTTTTATAGTGCTACAGCAGGCATATTCGTCTTGCTATTTGGTTCTTCGAAGTTTGCACCATGGTAAGTTTCCATCCTGACTTTCTATACATAATGTATATATATATAATTTGATTAAATCAATTCGCTATTCAGGGGAATTGCACAAAAATACATATTTAGGTGCTGGTTTTTTCGTCGAAGTTTCAAAGAGCATCTAGCTAGGCGATACATTTCTGCGGCTGGAATTCCATTTGGTGAATCAATAGCTGATAGACCAGCTGGCGCTACGCTTGAAGCACGAGTACAAATATTAGAAACACTTTTAGAAGACTATTATATCGAGACATATTATTTGGATAGGCTGAAACCGACACGGGAACGATATCTTGAACAAGAAAGACGTCATACAAATTTAGAGAATTTGAATGAATTGCAAAGTTTGACAGCGGATGCGAGTTAGGAGGGAGTACTGCTGGAAAATCAAAGATAAGGAGTTTCAAGGGGGTTTATAGGAAAGTTTTTCTGGATTTTATAAAAAAAAGATACTTTTAAGTAATGAATGACTTCAAATTCCATGGGAAAATATGGAAAATAACATTTTTAGGTTAATTATAAAAATTATACGTGAAAGTTAGCTAATGACTGAAGTTCAAAATTTATCGTTGATTACACCATTTTTCTTGGAATAGAAATATCTAATTTTTCAGATTTAAAAAAATGACAGGTTTCGAATTTTTCATCAATCAATTAAAACAATATTTAGAAATATGTATGTTTTTAATTGTTTTTTAATATATTAAAAAATTAAAAAATTAATAAAAATGAAATTAATTAATACATTATTATTATTATTATTATTATTATTATTATTATTATTATTATTATTATTATTATTATTGTAAATATTTCAATTTCATAAAAAATAAACTTTAAATGATAATAAATTATTAACAAAGTTTTTTGATTTTATTTTGAGAATTTAGCTTATAGGTAATTCAAAAATTCATATTTTTAAGTTAAACAAAAACAAGTTATTGCTTTTTAATATTTGTAACATTTCATGAACATAAAATTTTTATCTTATAAAATTTAAACCATCTTGTCAGAAATATAGTTTTATGTTTAAGTATAACAACTGGGTTGCCTTTAAGATCAGTTTGCAAATAGTCGTTTCACCACCAAATGAGTCAAATGAAAAAAGAAGAATTTTGGGAAAACTAAAAACTAATTTCAAAAACACAAAATGGTTTCAAAAGAAAATTATAATTTACAAAGACTATAGTCTTTCTGAAAGTTCTTTTATATTTTTGGAATGATAACTTTATTCTTATCAAATTTTCTTTGTGTCTAAAAACATAGCAAACTTTACAAATGGTTTAATTCTAAAATAATTAATTTTTACGTAAAAAAGTATCTTGAATTAGCATTCAATTAAATGATTAAATTCCTTTTGGCATAAAATTTGGAATATAATTCTGACTGGCAAACTGAGCGCTACCAAAAGTGAAATTTATTAATTTCGATTCGTAATAGTTGACAAGATATTCTGGCAATGAAGAACCATTTGAAAACTTACCTTTGTAATAAATTTTCGTTCAAGGATATATTTTATGGGTCAAATTTGTGTCCAAAAAAATGGATTGATTAAAGAAAGTTTAAATTTACTTGAAAAACTACCCAGTTTCCAAATTTAATTGCTAACTTAGTCTTTAGCGAATTAAAAATGTCGCTAATTAAAACTACTGAAAAGGTTTATTTTCATTTGAATTTCTTGTTTAATAAAAAGATTTTTTTTTTAAAAAGAAAAAATTTTCAATATGAAAGAAACGTTTTTTTTTTTTAATTTAATATAATTTTTATTAATGTTAAATATATCGAGTTTTTTTTTTTCACCTTAAACAAGTGTAAAAGTCAAAGGAATACAATGAAACTAACCGGAGTGAAAATCAACCAAGATTGCATACATACATACATACATACAATGTAGTTTTGTTTCAAATTTCTTATTCTATCTGACAATTGAAATTTTTGAAGTAAATCTTCCCCTTTTCCGAACGACAAGCGGGATCTCGATAAAACTATTTTCAAGTTATAAAAAGATAGATTTTATCATTTTCAGCAAATATCAAAAATTTTTCACCGAATGCAACGAGGATAAGTTGTGCTAGGATAAAATTTTCTTAGAGAAAAGAAAGCATAAATTTCAAAAAAAAAATTTCAAAAATTTCATGCAAATATTTGATACTTTTCCAATTTTTTTTTTATATTCAAACCAAAATAGAAACGTGAAAACAATAAAAAATAAAAGTAAAAAAAATAATTTCTTTATACTTTTTGAATTTAGTTTAATAATAATAATAATACTATTTTTTAAAATTTTATTTTCATAATTGATTTACCTTATTTTGTTATTTTTATTAAAATGGATATAGGGAAACAAAATCAAATTTTTTCTTGATTAAAATTTATTTTTTTTTGGTTTACAGTTTTGCAGCAATTAAAAATATATATCAAGAAATGAGACTTTTTTTGTTAATTTCAATTTCCATTTTCAAAAAAATAATCAGCAAGATATTTTGCAAGTTTTTACGATTATTCAAAACAAATTAAAAATATGGTTGACTTATTTTTAGAATTTTTTATTATAGATTTAATAATATCAATTTCCTTTTTAGCATATAAACCTTTAATTAAATTTAAAAAATTTTAGAGAATAGAAAGAAAAAACTAAAAACAAGTTCATTACAAAATTCTATAATTCAAAAATAAATAAATTATAATTTGATTCTTAATAAATTGATCATCTAATTTTTAATTATAAGGTTTTTGATAATATTTTCTTTTTTAAACTCATTTACGAATCTTTGATAATTGACCCGTGATTTCTAATTAAAGAAGTTTTGGGATACAGCTTTTTCTAAAAAAAAAAAAACATTAAAGATTTCCCTTTTCTTGATGGAAGAAAATTCTTTTGTTGAGAAATTTCTGTTACATTCATCTTTTAAATCAACTGTGTATATTTCATAAATCAATTTGTCAAATATATTCATGTTTTCACGTTGAACTAAGGAAAAATTTTTCCATTAAAGCATTATTAAAGTATACTTTTGATTTCAAACTTATTTAACACACTTTTTTGGTATGTTTATTGAAAATATATATATATATATATATATATATATATATTAGAACTGAATTTCTCTTAGAAAGGTGATACAGTGGTTATTTTCGCTCGGAATCTTTAGTCAAATTTTATTGTATAAAACTTCTAGATTCTTTTAAAATTTTCAAAGTAGTATAATAAAATCAGTATAATTCTTGTTTGGCAAATTTTTGAACCTTTTTTTTTTAAATTTTAAAATAGATTGATTATTTAATAGAATTTTATATGGAAAAGAACCTATCTATCTGCACGTAAGTTACAAAACTTTATTATAATTTTTAAGGGATGAAAAAAAGATTGTGCTCCATGAAACAACACACGACACGCCTGCTCAGTTTTTTTTTTGATTTTTTTATGTGATTGAAGTGATCCAAAATTAGGAAAGCAATTAAAAATCGGAAATTGCAGTGGTATTTTTCTAAATTATTAAAAGTGGTCAAGTGGGGATTTTATTCACCCAGTCAAAAGTCATGTTTGTTATTAACTCTGAATTATGTTGGTTGGTTAGTTAGTTAGTTAGTTAGTTAGTTAGTTAGTTAGTTAGTTAGTTAGTTAGTTACTTGTGAAGAATTATATATGTATTATTATTAAGGTCCTTTCCTAAATAACCAATGATGAATTTAATATCGTCATTATGGTGTAACTTTGGTTAGATCCAGATCGACAATTCCTATCGATCGCACAAAGCCGCAAAAGCTAAACTATTTGGGTTTGAGAATGAGTCATGGATAAATAAATTAATAAAACGAATCACCCCATCCATAATGGGTCTCACACAGACAATATTAAAATTAATTAGAAAAAGTTCTTTTTTGAATAATAATAATAATAATAATAATAATAATAATAATAATAATAATAATAATAATAATAATAATAATAATAAAAGCATTGAGCGAGTTATTTTTAAATATCTTATTTTCGAAGTTCTACGAAATATTCCCAATAAGGCTAATATCTTGAAAAAAAAATGTTTTTGCCTAAATAAATATTTTATCCGGAAATATAGTTGGGGGTTTAAATAGAAAAGAAAAAGAAAAAGAAAAAGAAAAAGAAAAAGAAAAAGAAATTAAAGTAAAGAACAAGTATCTTCAAAAAACCTTGCAGGACTTTGAACTTGCTTAATTTTATTTCTTTATAAAAAGATTTAAATTTCAAACTTTTAGACTGTAACTAGTCACTTTTATTATTTAAATAATGACTGAACATGTATACCTCTTTAAGCACAATTTTAGACACGGGTTTTCTTAATTTTATCAAATTTTAGTTTCTGAATCAAAAGCCTTTCGATTTGTTCACGAAGCCACTTTCAATGATTTGTTTACATTTTGACTTTTTTTCACATTTAAGGATCACAATAGAAAAAATGATATTTTTAATAAATTTTCAATTTTTGAGAAACTACAATAAAAAAAAATGATATTTTTTAATAAATTTTCAATTTGTGAGAACTACAATAGAAATCAAATTTCAATTTGAAAAATAGAAAAGTAGATGCATAAAATTATTTTTACATTAGGAATTGATCAAAAATATATATATATATATATATTTTTTAAAAAGAGAGTTTCTCTTTTCAATATTTTATTTTAGAATTAAAAAAAGTTTTTTTGAATACGTATTCTAAATTAAAAAGTTTCTTAATTTGGTAAACAAAATTTTAATTTCGGAAAAAAAAAAAAAAATTTCAATTGCAGATAAGGAGAAAACTCTCCTATTCGTATTATGAGTAAATGAAGTTTAATTGACTACAATCTAAATCCAAACAAATTTCGTAATTAATTGAAGAATATTAATTTTCTCGAATGATTCATGATACAATTTTTTAAAAAATTCGAAATATTTTACAGATTCATTAAAAAAAAATCTTTGATACCTTTAATTATAAAGTAATGTACGGGTATAAGGCACCACTTATCGTCATTTACAATTGCATTCACAAAAGAAAAAAATGGGAATGTCGTATAATTTACGCGCGCGTAATAATCCCATTCAAATATTCAATGATACAATTAATAACCTCCGTTTTGGAATTTTTTTAACCATTATTCGATCAAATTGTTAAACAAAACTTTTCATTTTACTTATGTCAAGTTAAAAAGAAATTAGTTTTATATTCGAGTAAATAATTTTCAATTTCTTTGTTCTTAAAACCTTTAAATTCCTTTCGTCAGTCCGTCCCTCCGTCCTTCCGTCCTTTCGTGACCTTTGACAACGCAGCAGTTCAAATGATTTTCGTAATTTTTTCGTGTCACCTTTTGACTCCTGTTTCAAATTACCTTTTTTTTTGGTTGTTACACCGTTGTTGTTATTAAGGTAAACTAGTGTACTGATTTACTTTTTTTGGATATTTTTTCTCAGTTTAAAGTGGTAAGCATTAAAATATCATTGATAGCTCTCATCGTTCAAATAAAAATGTAAATAAATAAATAAATAAATAAATTAATAAATTAATAGATTCATTTAATTTATAGTTGGGTTTACTTGAAATAACTTTGTCAAATATTAAAATTATTAAAAATTACGATTTCACCCTGTACGAGTCGTGATCTTTTTGAAGCTTGTTTCTTTCTATGTTCATATCTTTTATACGTTTATCACCAAAATTGAATAACAAATCAATATAAATTTTTTCTTTGTATTTCGACTCGAACTCAGATGAACTTACCAAACTTAAATTGATTCTTATTTAGAGAATAAAAACAGCATTTATTTGATATACAATTTCTATAATTGAGATAAAAAAGAAATTTGATTGTTTAGTTAGTTGATTGGTTTGGTTTGGTTTGGGTTGGTTTGGGTTGGTTGGTTTAAGGTTTACTATTATTGTGAAACTATTTCATTTATCCAAATAAAAAGATTAAATAAAATAAAATAAAATAAAATAAAATATTTATTTTTTGATTGAATGATTTTACCCTAATTGAGATAATATTGTGACCAGTCATTAAAATTAAAACAAAAAAAATATATAATAAAGAGAAGAATTTTCAGAGAATTTTTTACGTTTGTAAAGTTTAAAAAAAATTTTACCACGTTATAAGAAAAAAAGGGTTTTTTTTTTGATCTGACAAAACCATATAAATTTCACGAAAAATATCATCATCATCATAATCATCATAATCATCATAATAATCATAATAATCATAATAATCATCATAATCATCATAATCATCATAATAATCCATCATAATCATTATTATCATTATCATCATTAACCAATTCTTTATTAAAAAATAAAAAATAATGAAAGACAAGAAACCTTGTATCGAATCGACTATGATGCCTCACCTCTCTCCAAGATTTCCTCCGGACGTAACCCCAATGGATCTTTTACAAAAATCTATTCAAAATCTTAAAACCACCGGTAAATCTTCAAGAGTTCCAAATGGTTTTATCGCTTATAGAATGGCAATCTGTAAAGAATTGAGAGGAAAAAAACATCCAGTTATCACTCAACCAAAACTTTCAACTATAGTAAAACAAGGTTGGTCTCGTGAACCGGAACATATTCGAAAAGAATATCAAAAAATTGCAACCGAAGCCAGAAATCTTTACAAACAAATTTGTCATGATCATCTTTTAATTCATGAAACTGAAAGTCAAGAAAATATATCATCTAAAAATGAAATAATAACTTATCCATTGATCGATTCAATTCGAAATTACACACAAACGAGAGAATCTTTGGATGAGTTTAAAATTCTGAACAACGATTTTGATAAGATACAACCATATGAAGAAACTTGGATTTATCCTTACATTAAAAAAAGTATGGATATTACTCCTACTACTACTACTACTACTACTACTACTCCTGCTATTAATATTATTCCTACTACTATTACTCCTACTACTTCTACTACTACTACTACTACTACTACTACTACTAATACTACTAGTACTGATCCTACTATTACTACTACTACTACTACTACTAGTAATCCTACTATTACTACTACTATTGATACTATTACTGATCCTATTACTATTACTGATGCTACTACCCCTATAATCCGTTCTCCAATATATATTGATACTTTTTACACTTCGAATCCATCAGAATTTCAAAAAGAATTTTTCATTGATGAATTCAATCTTTCAAATCAAAATGAACCTTGTCATCATGAAATCTTTTCACCCTGTTTGTCCGATAACTTTTTTTCGACATATTTTGAAATCAAAAGTCATCATTCATGTGATGAATTTCTCCTTTTTACAAAATAGAAATAGAAATAGAAAAAAAAAAAAAAAAAAAAAAAAAAAAAAAAAAAAAAAAAAAAAAAAAAAAAAAAAAAAAAAAAAAAAAAAAAAAAAAAAAAAAAAAAAAAAAAAAAAAAAAAAAAAAGAGTTTAAACCCAAATTAAAGTAAAATGTTAAAATAATTAAAATTGAAAACTTTGTAAAATAAGAGATTTTTTTTAGCTGTCAATCTTTGTTTATTTGTTTGTGATATATATGTATATAGAGATTTTTGGATTTTTAGATCATCATCTTTGAATATTTCCCCGGAGAGAGATAAAGAGAAAATAAATTTAAAAGTCAAAATTTGTGTTCAATTAACAGTTGTGTTAATGTGTTAATCGGTGGCTGAGCCTACAATACCATTATAGGAAATTTGTCATGGTGATGTAAAAATGATAATTTAAAAAATAAAAATAAAAAGTTTATTAAATAACTTACTTAAAAAAGGTATATATTAAAATATTTTTTATACAATGTACCTAAAAGTCATAACATGAGAAAAGACAATATTTGGAACGATTGTATTCATCACTTTTTTATTTTTTTAACAGGAAAAGAGAAATTATTCATTTTTTAGTGATTCTTATGACGATTATTAATTATTGTTTTTAACTTTAGTAAAGATTGGATAATAATTTTTAAAAATCGAATAATCGAATAATCGAAAATTTTTTTACTTTTATAACTCTAAATTTATTTTAAACGTAAACTGAATTTATTTTTAATAATAATAACATAATAATAATAATAATAATAATAATAATATAATTGATATTTTTAGAATAAAATTTTAATTTTAAAATTTTTTTTTTTTTCCAAAAAGAACTTTCAAGATTTCCATCTGGTATTTTTTTTCCAAAATCTGTGTTCCCCAAAATATAATAGAATTTTCTTTTCGTCATCTTTATCATCATCATTATCATCATCATCATTATCATCATCATCATCGTTGTCGTCGTCTCTTTGTATGACTAAAAATGGACATAAATATGATTATTCAATAAAAATTAAAAATATTTTAGAGATTTAAAGATAGATTAAATAAATTATATATATATATATATATTATTTAATCTATCTTTAAATTTTAATCATAAAAAAGTTTATTATATTGAACACTAAAAAAAAATTGTGTTAAACAAAATGAAATATCGTCATGGTACAACACATTTGTGGCGTGAGTCCTCTTAAAACTTCAAATAGAAAAACTAATTTTAAAAAAAATGATCTTTTAAATGTTGAGATCTTGAGATATTATTAACTAAAATGAAAAAGATCATTTATTCTAAATACATTTAAAATTTTATAATGTATGCATTTTAACCTAAAAAGAACTTTTTTTTTTAAAATATTATTCATTAACTTTATTTGAATATCATTCAATTGATATTTTAATCTATATTTAAAGTTAAAATCGAAATTATTATTATTATTATTATTATTATTATTATTATTATTATTATTTTACTTTAAATAGTTTAAAAGAATATTAAATCTTAAAATTTATAAATAAATAAATATTTATATAATCAGAGTAAATAACAAGTTTTAACTAATTTTTAACTATTTTTCGTTAAAACTTTGTAAAATTCTCGAGAAAATTCCAAGATCTACATCTATTCAAAAAAACAAAAAAAAACAAAAAAAATTTTGCTCTTAATTCCAAATACTAACTTTCTAAATATATCTTTTCCATAAATAATCTCATAATCAAAAGATTATAGAATTTTCTTTTCTACTTTTCGAGTTGTTTTTAATTTATTTTCCCATGTTAAAAATCTGAATAAATATTTGATTTTTTTAATCAAGATTTAAAGAGATAAATCTGGTCATTGTTTTAAAAAAGGATAAAGAAACAAGCAAGCAAGCAAAGCAAGCAAGCAAAGCAAAAAATAAATAAGAAATGTGATTATAAAAAAAACCTGGAATAAAAATATATAAAACGGTATGAAAAACTGAATAATAAAAAAAGATTTCGATATAAAGTAAACAAAGAAAATCGGAAAATTACCATTTAAAGAAAACATAATGTTAAATAATTGTATTAGAATATAATAAAAAATATGCAAATTTTATTTTAAAGTATAAAAAAAAATTAGAGCTTGAAATCAAGATTGATTTAAAAATTATTTATTCTTTTTTTTTTTGACTTTTTAAGATATTATTATTATTATTATTATTATTATTATTATTAAATGAGCCTTAAATTATATATACTTTTTATTCTTAAAATAAATAAAAGATATTTAAAAAGTATTATTACTGAAATCTTTTATTTAGAAGAAACACGCTTGAATTTGTCATTCTATTTAACTTTCAATTAAAAAAAGAAATTTTTTTTTACCACTAATACTTATTTTATCTTTGGAAAAATAAAAGAATTCGAAAAGAGAAATTTCTAAAAGGAAATGAACAAAAACTGCGTTTTTAACATTTTTATATCAATAGAAAAGGTAAATAAAATGTAAAAAGATATAAAATATAATAGTTATTTGCTATTAGATAATTATTTTTTTTCAATTATTTATATTCGGCTCATAAAAATAAAACAAATGTTAGTTCACTTTATAGGAAAAAGCTGAGCACAGTTTCTAACATTTGATAATGGTTTTTTTTTCTCATTAAAAACCCACATCCTACAAAAATTTGTTGTTTGTTGTTGTTGTTGTTGTTTGTTGTTGAAAACCAAAAAAAAAACAAGAAATCATGAGATTAAAATCCCTATTATCATCCCAAAACCGGTAATAAGGCTGGAAAATATTTTATCGCTAAATGCAGATAATAAAGGAACATATATACATAAATTAACATAATTGGTTATTGAAAGAATGGAAATTCTTGAAAGACTATATTTGTCAAAAATGGAATTATATTTTTAACAAAAAAAAAATTATAAAGTGCAAAAAAGAATTATAAAATTTTTTGGCATAATTATGAATAAATTAAATGTTTACAATCATTTATCTTGAAATATGGTTCCTTTCATTATAAAACAGTTGCTATTATTAATAAATATATTAAGTTTAAATTTCAATAAAGTAAATTTTCATATGAGTTTTAATTTATCAATTTTTGATGAAAATAGTTTTTTTTTTTTTTATGATTTTCTATTCTTGGTAATACTATAATATCTATATAATTTCTATATATAAAGTTACTATTAAAAGGATTTTTTTCGCCAAGATTTTCTTGTAACTCAAAAAGTTTTTCTAAATAATATCCTTTATTGATGTGCATTGTTAAATAAACTGCTATTTCCTGCATGAGAATCTGTTTATCACAGGTATCAGCAATTCTGGTAATTATATACTTTGGGATCTTCATCAGCTAAAAAATTCTTGAATGTTTATGCCTCATTTTATATGATAATTACCTTTTTTAGTAATGGAAAAGGAGAGATGATGATGATGATGATGACTTCTTTTTAGAATTAAGTGTAAGAAAAAAAAAAGAGGTATTTATTGTCACATGATAAATAAGTATTTTTATCTCTTGTAAGCAAAAATCATTAAGATTCATGAGATGCCTAAAAACTTTCGGGATCTAGAGTCTATGAAGGAGTAAAAATTTTAAGCAATCTAAAATAATTAAAAAATAATTTCTTTAAAAATAAATTTCCATATGTCCCGATAATAACCATTCCAAATTAATTAAGGGGTTAGTCATAAATGACTAAAATTTATAGTGGCAAAGTAAATTTTTAAGCTTAATTAAGACTTTTTTAGTCAGTTTTTAACGAGAATTGAATCTAATAATTTTAGAAAGAATACCGAAAACAAGTTTGAATAAAAATTAACGCTTCAATATTATTATTATTAATCTTTTTGCAATAATTTTATGAAAAGCAGGTAGTTATATGGACACTATCACAAAATAAATAATTTCGAGGGTTTTTACAAAGAGTTGGCGACGTAAACGATGTATTAAAACAAGGGTCTACATGGTTACCCTAATATATCGACAGCCTTTAAATAATTCTTTTGAAGAACTTTGAGATCTTCGACAGGGTTTAAATGTGTGTGTAATCTTATATCTTGGTGCTCATTTTTAAAAATTTTCCAAAGCCGCATTCAAAATCTTATTGTGCACCATATGAATTTTCTTCAAATTACAACGTATTTGGGTTGTAAATTTTCTCGCGTAGGATTTAATTGAAACATCGGGTAGACCTAGTGAAAGTAAGGTCCGGATTCTATTTTTGGTAAAATTTTACCCAAGATTTCGATAAGTGTTCCACAACTTGTGTTGGGATCTGTGATAAAGTTGCTAAATAGATAGTCATTACCAGCAGCCCAGGTCTAAAATAAAAATAGGAGTTCAGCCTCTCTCAATAATAGAATCAAATAATATATTTAATTAGAATTATTAATTAACAAGCTTACCACTGCGATGGTTGTCTTTAACTTTTCCTTTGTGGGATTTGTGGCTAAATATAAGTCAACTTGTTCCAATATTGAGGGGACTTTAACTGTACCTGAACTATCAGACACACCTGTATCAAAAAGTTCCATAAATCTTTAATCATAATAATTCTTGAAAGAACTTATTTGCTTTACCTTGAACAAAATTATTGCTATATTAATATTCGAAATTGAGACAGAAGAGGTATTTAGAATCCGATTCTTAAAATAGGAACTCTCCATTTAATTTAAGAGTTAACATACTCTGTTGTCGCTCCACCATATGCAAAATTCAATAATTTCAAGTTAAGCTCTTTGGCCATATATTCTGGCCAAACTTTACCGTTCGTGAATCTGTCTTTATAGTATGGAAATACTGGAAATTTATCATTTGTCAATTTATATACATTTCTATTATCTATAATAACGAAATGGTGTGGATTAATTCGTAAAAATTATCAAAAATTATAGAGAATTAAAGATAAATTGGCTTGAAAGAAAATGGTCAAATTACCTGCTGCAGAGTCGCTAAAAATCACTAATTTATCGAATTTTTTTTTCTTTTTAGTAGTAATGGCATCGATTAATGATGCCCAATATAAACAAGAGGTAATTAATATCAAAAAGAAAGCTTTGTGGCCATTATTTTCAAAATTTTCAATTAATCCAAGAAAAATATCAGTTATTCTAACCATCTAGTCCGTTTCTTAAAGTGATACTTAAACTCGGCTGAGCGCAAAAACTTTTATATTTTAGGGGCTATTAAGAGCCAAGGTTAAATTGTAAGTTAATCAAGACGCCATCAACTCTGTGGATCAGTAGCTTTCTTAAAGATAAATGAATTTAGATAAGCAACCTGGAAGTTTTGAATCTTTTCAAACCCTGTCTTCTTGCTAGGTGATAGATTAGATTATATTAAACTGATAGCCTTAGTACCTCGAAATATTAAGCCCAATCCATTTTTCAAAACATTTATTGTTATGAGACATGATCAAAGGGAATGTTTGAACATGTGATTTAGCAATGTATCATCATGATTGTTATCTTAAAATGAAGGAAAGTTTAAAACCTTTTATTTCTACAAAAAAAAAATTTTTCTGTATTGATTACTAAATAATTATTCTGGAAAAAATATTTTCAATCTATATTTTTTTTAATAATACATTCTAAAGTTAATGTTAGGTTTTTAAAACATTCAAGTTCACTGGCTGGGTCGAAATTTTTACCATTTGGATTTTTTGAAATTTGTATATCTTTTTCGGAGCTTTTTTCTTCATGAAAGAGCTCTAAATGTATAGGTTGAAAAATTGATGGTTTTTGCTCAGAAAATGTATTCTATCTTTTTATAGCTCGAAAATGGCTTTATGGGGATCCGCTTTGTCACCTGGAAAAGGGAGAGATTTACTTCAAACTTCAACTGTCAGATAGAATAGGAAATTTGAAACAAAAATACAGTGCATGTATGTAATCTTGGTTAATTTTCACCCCGGTTGGTTTCATTGTATTCATTGACTTCTACAATTGTTAATGGTGAAAAAAAAACTCCGAAATTTTAATATGAAAGAAATATTTTAACATTAATAAAAATTATATTTAAGTAAAAAAATATTTCTTTCATATCGAAATTTTTTTCTCGAGCCTCCGAGTTCTTTAGCTCAGCTTTTTAATTTCATGGAAAAATCCTGATAATAAATCAGTTTAAAAGGTTAGCAATTGAATTTGGAAAATGAATTTGCATTTTCCAAAAGACAATATGTGAAGTAAATTTGGGCTTTCCATGGCCAGAATACCTTGCCAATTATTAGGAATCGAAATTAATGAATTTAGCTTTTGGTAGCGCTCAGTTTGCCAGTCAAAATTATATTCTAAATTTTCTGCCAAAAGGAATTTGATCATTTAATTGAATGCTAATTCAAGATACTTTTTTACGTAAAAATTAATTATTTTCGAACTAAACCATTTGTAAAATTTGCTATGTTTTTAGACACAAAGAAAATTTGCCAAGAATAAAGTTATCATTCCAAAAAGATAAGAGAACTTTCAGAAAGACTATAGTCTTGGTAAATTGTAATTTTCTTTTGAAAATATTTTTGGTTTTTGAAATTGGTTTTCAGTTTCCCAAATTTTTCTTTTTCATTTGACTCATTTGGTGGTGAAACGACTATTTGCAAACTAATCTTAAAGGCAAGCCAGATCAAATTATTGTTCTCATTATAATGATTTGGCCAAAGTTTTACGCTTATAGAATCAGAGCGTTTATAATGCCAGATTTTTTTAAATTACCCATGGCTAAACAACAATTATAGAACTTGCCAGGCATCTTTTGAAAAGTGTATATATATAACTGAGATTTTTGAAATAGGTCCAGAATCAATTTGCTTAAGCTATAAAAAGAGCATACAGTTTCCAAGTATTTTTCATAGCGTTAACTCTGAAAACTGGTTATGTTGAAGTAAAAAATCAAGAGACAATCAATAAAGAGTATTTTTATAAAAACTCTTCATTTAACACTCTTGAGTAAAATTATATAAAAATATCTTTAAAATTGCAAAAAATTGAGAATATTAATTAAAAAAAGATAAAACATTGTTTGGATATTTTAATTTTACTTATAAATTTTTTAACAAAAACAATAAATGAAGAGTATACAAACGCCCAGAATCAATAAAGACTGCATATATAATGCTATTCATTTGGAATTTATAAATTTGCTTTTATACATATTTATAAAATTTAAAATTGAATTTGTTAAAATAAAAAACATAAAAATGATTACACAATAATAAATAATTAGTTTAATTTAATAATGTATTGGTATATCTTAATAAGTTACTTTGTATTTTTAATTCTTAATTACTAATTTTATTAAAATATATTACATTAAATATTAATATAAAAAAATAATTAACTATAATTTATTAAAAAAAATTAATTAGTCTATGTATGAAATAAATGTATTTGTGTATATAAACACAAAATTTTTTGAAATATTTTGTTAACATTATTACTGTTTTTTACATTTAAATATTTTGATTTTATTTAAAATTGTGTTTAATAATTTTATAAAAACTATATTAAAAAAAAAACAAAATATATTAAAAAAATAAATATTTTGAATAATCATTATTTTTTTTTTTAACCTAATTTTTTAATTGATTTTTAGTTTAGATAAATAAAATATATAACATATATTTAAATAATAATGATATATCAAATTCATAAAAAAATTATACAAATTAATAAATTACTTTATTAAATTTATTTTTAAATTTAGTTTCAATCTATTATAATATAATATAATAGGTACTATAAATAATGTATTTAATCAAATATATATTTTTTTAAAATTGATTTTTATTAATATACTTTAAGTTCAAAATTTATTTAGTCAAAATTAATGTATTAATAAATAATAATAATTATATCATAACAAATTTAACAGAACTCATTTATTATTATAGAAACGTTTTTCTAAAATATTAAGTGAGAAATTGTTTTTTAATGGTTTTTGGCATATGTTGCTGCTATTATTATTATTACTTTATTGGTTATTTTTTATATTAAATAGATACAAATAGTTTTGACAATGAAAATATTTTAATTAAATTTAATTTTGTTATTATTCAAAAAGCCATTTTATAATAAAAAAAAAAGTAAAAAGAAATTGCTATTGTTATTTAAGATTTTTTTTATTTGAAATAAATTGTCACAGATGTAACTTCTTAATTTTAATAACAATTATTTTAGCATTTAAAATGATTTAGTAACTTTTTGCTTGGTGCTAAGACCGCAGGTAAAAGTAAACTTTTTTTTTTAGTAATAGGGATGATGGCTTCGTTATTAAAATTAGTTTGATAAAAAGGAAATAGATAAGAGTATCATTAAATACATGAAGTTTGATTGATAAACATTCCTTTATGTATATTTTGGGTTATGAACCTGAAAACGAATAATCAAGGTATAATGCCGCTAATCAAAAAAGTTAAGAACTTTTTTGTGGTTAACGAATATTCGAGCTGTCTAAATTCTATTTGCATTCTTTTCATATTAAATCTTTAATTAAAAAGTAGGCATTCCAAACTGATTAATGGTCATTCACAAATAACTAAATTTTTATAATTTTTCACAGCTTTTAATTCGGACTTTTTTAATTGGTTTTTAACGAGAATAATTTACATGGTAAGAGAATTATTATAGGAAAAATTCCATTAAAGAATTAGCTTCTTTTCAAAACATGTATGACTAAAAATTAAAGCTTTAATTTAATTATAAATCCCTCAGCTATAAGTTTATGAAAGTAGGTAGTTTGATGTAGAGG
Organism: Geosiphon pyriformis; assembly: GCA_016748015.1. Lineage (NCBI taxonomy): Eukaryota > Fungi > Glomeromycota > Glomeromycetes > Archaeosporales > Geosiphonaceae > Geosiphon > Geosiphon pyriformis. The sequence goes on along the minus strand of JAAOMT010000690.1, from coordinate 370,612 downwards.
ATCCCAAAACAAATAACTTTGAGGGGTTTCACAAAGAGTTGGCGGGTCAACTAAAGTATTAAAACAAGCATCTACATAGTCAGTTATGCCCATAATCTTTAAATAGTTCTTTTCAAGAGCCTCCAGGTATCCGGCAGGGTTGAATGTGTATATTCTCATATCTTGGTGCTCTTTCTTAAATTTTTGCAAAGCTGCATTCAAAATCTGATTGTGCACGACGTGGAGTTTTTCCAACTTAGCATGTACTTCGGTTGTAGAGTTTTTCAAGTAGGGCACAACTGAAATATCAGGTAGACCTGGGGAAAGTAAGTTCCGGATTCCATTGTTGTAAAGTTTTACCCAAGATTTCGATAAGTGTTCCACAACTTGTTTTGGATCTGCGGTGAAGTTGCTATATACATAGTCATTACCAGCAGCCCAGGTCTAAAATAAAAATAGGAGTTCAGCCTCTCTCAATAATAGAATCAAATAATAGATTTAATTAGAATTATCAATTAACGAGCTTACCACTGCAATGGTTGTCTTTAACTTTTCCTTTGTGGGATTTGTGGCTAAATATAAGTCAACTTGTTCCAATATTGAGGGGACTTTAACTGTACCTGATCTACCAGACACACCTGTATCAAAAAATTCCATAAATCTTTAATCATAATAATTCTTGAAAGAACTTATTTGCTTTACCTTGAACCAAATTATTGCTATATTAATATTCGAAATTGAGACAGAACAGGTATTTAGAATCCTATTCTTAAAATAGGAACTCTCCATTTAATTTAAGAGTTAACATACTCTGTTGTCGCTCCACCATATGCAAAATCCAATAATTCCAAGTTAAGCTCTTCGGCCATATATTCTGGCCAAACTTTACCGTTCGTGAATCTGCCATTGTAGTAAACGGATACTGGCCATGTACCATTTGTCAATTTATATGTATTTCCATTATCTATAATAAAGAAATGGTGTGGATTAATTCGTAAAAATTATCAAAAATTATAGAGAATTAAAGGTAAATTGTCTTGAAAGAAAATGGTCAAATTACCTGTTGCAGAGTCGCCAAAAACCACTAAGGTATCGAATTTGTTTTTTTTAGTAGGAACAGCATGGGTTAATGATACCCAATATAAACAAGAGGTAATGAATATCAAAAAGAAAGCTTTTGTGGCCATTATTTTTCAAAATTTTCAATTGATGCAAGAAAATTTTCCCTCTGGTTCGTTTATATAAGGTAAAATAGGCTAAGCCTAAAAGCCCTCATTATTTATGGGCTTATTAGGAGCGAGACTTTTCAGCCCTGTGTTTAAAATATCATTTGTGGAGAGGGAAAATCATTTCTTTTTCATGTGTCGTTCATGTGCACGATTCATAATTTCTCAAATTAAATTTTTTTAAGCCATCAACCCGTATTGAATGGCTTTGCTCAAGCCGAGTTTTTTCTATTATGGTTTGGTTCAAACTTTAAATTTAACCAATTGTTTTAAAAACCAATAATCTTGTGTTTATTTTGTATTATTTTTAGCTAAAAAAAAATCTAATAATTTTTATTTTTTGAAAATTAAAAATTAAACAATCAAAAAGATAATTAATTGATTTCATATGATATCAACTATAACAAAAAATTAAATTAAATCAATAAATAAAATTAGATTTTAAATAAAAAAACTTAATTGAATAAGCAATATTTTTTATTTCAAAGTTTTTTATTATTTATATGATATCATAAAATTTTGTATTCAATTTATAATAAATATATTGTTTTTATAATAATAATAATAATAATAATAATAATAATTTCTAATAAACAAAAAAAGTTAATTTAAATTGAACATTGTTTTTGTCTCTTAAAATACTTTGATTCTTTAATGCTTTAATGCTATAATATGAAGATTATAAAAAATTAAACCATGCAAATTTTTTAATCGTTAAATTGATATTAGCATAATTTTATTTTAAATTCATTCTATTCTTTTAATGCTTTAAATTACAAAATATAACAATGTAATGTAAATTATATTATGTGCCAAAATTCTAATATCCTTAGATTTTCAAGTTAATATTTTTTTATGAATTTGAAATAGACTTGGAAAACTCTATTTTTGTAAAATAAACAACTTATGATTATAGCCTTTATCATTTGTATTTTTATCTCGCATCCTTAAAAGTTTATTAGACTAATATTATGCTTTTCTTTCTAAATTTTATGTAAAAAACCAAATGTTTTGCCCAAAGCTTAACATACCCATAATTAAAATTTTCAAATCGAATTTCTGATAAAATACGCAAGTATTTGGTGATTTGCACTTTATGTTCTAGAAAGCTTCAAAATAAAAGAGTAAATTATTATTCAGAATCTAGATACAGTTTTGGTTGAGGCTTAATAAAAAGTATCTTTTAGATTTTTCACATCTCTAATTGAGGCTCCTACTTTTACATTAGAAAAAGTAAGCTAATAACCCGCCACATCCGATTGATAACTTTTAAATTATTAAGTTTAATTAAAGAAAATTATAATATTCTATGAAATATGTCGTGTACTCGAATGATAATAAAAGCTAATAGGTGAGACGTTTTCAGCTAACCAAATATTTATGTTTGGAGAAAAAAAGATTTGAATAGGTAAAAAGATGACATCCATAATTTTAGCTTCAAACTCTTTTTAAAAACTTGCTGAAATAATAAATTTTTCTCGAAAAACTTGGGAACTCTGAACACTTTCAAATGAAGCTTGGTTCGTGTATACTGAATTAAAGGTTTTTATTAAACGTTGTCTTTTTTATTAGTATATTATTATTTTACAATAAATCATATTTTTTAAGGAAAGACGCTTATAAAGCAAATTTTGACATCAAATAATGTTTCATATTAAACGTGTAGCCACGCTAGTCTTTTATTATTTCCAAAATTTTCAGGTTGAATAAAATTAAGGTTTGTATTAATATTTTGCTGAAAAAGAAACGAAATATATAAGACTTGCAGAAAAGTTCACTTTATTTCATTCAGCAATATGAAAAAAACTTAAAAGATTAGAAAATATGAATGTGGTTAAAACTGATTAACAATTTGGAGTTTCTGTGACAAATTTTATTCTGTTATAGTATCATCAAAAAATTTCTTTGCTGGACATTGCAAAGATAAGCTTCATATTGAAAACATAATAAAAATTCATTGGCAAAAAAGACCGAGATTTCATTAAAAAGAAATGTCAGCGGTAAGCAGTACAGAAATGTTCGAGGTAATCACAAAAACTTTCAAAGCCTTAGAAAAATTAACAGTGTAAAAATAAAATTTGAATTTCATTTTCCTCGATAGGACCATTAAAAAAGACCGTGAATCAGTAACCCCTGTAATCTCTTCGCCCCAAATTGTTCAAATTCATTATTCATCAAAGCATGAGAACTTCGTCACGAATCAGGAAATATCGATCTAAATGTGCAATCGAAATTTTTAAAAAATCATAGTTCAAGTCGGCTGCAAAATGGACTTGCATCTGCCAGTTATATAAAATAAGAAAGGATGGAGTTAAGATAAAATTGCATTCTAAAAAATACTGATTAATAAAACCAATACTCAATAAATAAGGTGACAAATACTAAACACCATAGACCACGGTGGAAAAGTGATAGCAGGGCAAACTTGTTAACTTCAGCATACATTTGCTCGAGTTCATTTGGTGTTATTTGTCGTCCTTAAAGGGATAAAAAAAAGATGTGTTTACATTTACTTAAGAATCTATCGGGGCAAGTGGTGATATCCAAATTTTTATTACCAGGTTCACTTTGATCTAGGTATTCACGCAACCAACGAATTTGAAAGTCCTTTTTTGGAAAAAGGGTAAAATCATACATAGGCCCTTTATTGTTAACGAAGAAAACATTTTTAGCAATTCAAAGTTTTTTATAAAAATTAAAACCTGAAACTCACCAGTAAATTCATTGAAAAAGGTCGCAATATCATACCCTCTGTAATTATAATATCCGTATTCGTAATCGATGAAAGAAATTTTTTCATCGGATTTATTGAAAATTATATTTAAATGTAATAAATCATTGTGACAGAACACAATTGGAGAGCGAACTTTTTCGAGGGCTGTTTGAAGGTTCATCGCCTATCAAGTTATAATTATAATAGTAAATGTAGGTGTAGGTGTGAAAAAAATTGACTTTCATTTTATAAGAATATAATACCTCTTGCTTCAAATCGCTGAGTTTATAATGCTTTGCAAATCTTTCCGTGTCTTTGGGATCACTGAATTCTTTCGAAACTAAACTTTTTTTAAGCCACACCTACTATCCAACCAATACAGCTATACTCTTAATCGTACAAACCGTGATTAAGCCATTTTTTTATAATTCCCCATATAATAACATTCTTTGGGCCTGCTACTTCTGTAGAATGTAGTAAAGCCAACTGTCTGGCCACCAACGCTGATTTCTTAAAATCACTAAAATCACTCGATAAAAGATGTTCCCCTGGAATATATCCATAGACTATTCCGTTTTGAAATCTTCCATACACGGGTGGTGATAATCCTAATTTCGAGAGGCTCAATAATGTCTATTATGGTCAAGTAAGGTGAGATATGATCAAAGAAAAAACCGTGCTTTCCAGGTAGAAAGCTTACCCTTAGTTCTTGTTCACGATCAATTAGTAACTCGGAATTTTTACCAAAAACACGCACCAAGATTTTTGACTTTTTTTGAATGTTTTCACAAATGACGACTATTGAATCAATATAGAATTTTCATCAATAAAATATCTTAAAACTTCACAAATCGTATTTCTATTACGTTTATTAGTAAGCCCTCCTTTCTTCTCTACCAGCTTCA